>JASGAU010406260.1:0-18379 GCA_030220045.1 Australoheros facetus
ATATATATATATATATATATAAAAACAGTTAAAAGGGGTGAATGAAGAAGAAACATTCACAGTGCATCATGGGAAATCCCCAGCAACCTAGGCCTACAGTATAGCAGTATAACCATATGTCTATGAGTATAACTATGGAAAGGTTCAGGGTCACCTGATCCAGTCAGAACCTTTAACTATGATGTAATAAAGTCACAGATTAAAGCCACGGAATGTAGAATGTTGTCAAGACTGTAACTAGGGTGACGACAGAACAGTTTCACTAAACCTTTCGGATCACAACACGAAAGATCAACAAGCTCATATTTCTTGAAACAGAGGAGATTTTATCTACAAGATAAACCAAACCTTGAGTGTTTATCCCTGTAATGGCATCAGTCATGTGCTCCAACGTACATGCCAGAGACAAGTTAGTCCCTGGAAGCTGGCTCACCTCCGAATTCTCCACCTACCAAGTATCAACTATCCTTGGAGAGGGGACTTTCGGCAAGGTTGTAAAATGTGTCAGGATGGCTGACAAGAAAACTGTAGCCATCAAAGTAACAAAAAATAAAGCCTTTGAATGGATGGCAAATGAAGAGGTATAAACTGCTCCTTAGAATTTCTGTTTCAAAAATGTGTGTAGTGGATGTGAAAACTCTATTTGCAGAAATACTTATTGTGCAGTACAAATGTCAAACTAATGTTAAACCCATCTGTGACCTATGTTTCCAGCTGGCTATCCTATACAAACTCAGCCTGTATAACTCCCATGAACACAACTTGACTGAATGGCACCGGGTTTTTATGGATAGTGGCCGTACATGTTTGGAGTTTGAGTGTCTTGACAAAAGTCTTTTTGACTTCATGCAAGAAAGACATTTCCAACCGCTGAGTTTAATGGCAATTCGACCAATCGTCGTGCAGGTATGTTTAACTCTGTGATTCTCCATATTAATAAGTGCTTTCAAAATGGAAACTGATCAAATGTAATCATGACATTTTCTTTGGTACCTTTCAGATGGCAGTAGCTCTGAAACATCTCAAGTCTGTTGGAATTATACACGCAGACCTCAAATTACAGAATGTGATGTTAGTCAATCACCAACAAGAGCCGTACCGAATTAAAGTGATTGACTTTGGCCTGGCTTGTGAGACCTCAGCTGCGACAGTGGGCTCTTACATTCAGACCCGTCCATATCGGTGAGTAGCTGGACTCAAATCTGATCTTACTCACACAAACCTCCTGAGTCTGTGGTTTCTGTTAGCTGTAGTATAAATCATACTTAGCCAAATGATCGAGATTGTAATTGTTACATTTGTTGTCAATCATTGCTCTTTGTCCTAAATCAGGTCCCCAGAGATTATTCTAGGCCTTCCATTTACAGAAGTCATAGACGTTTGGTCTCTGGGAAACATTGCTGCCTATCTGTACCTCGGTTCCCTGCTGTACCCTGGCTACACTGAATATGATATGGTGAGTAAACAGTAGCCCTAGAGTCTGCTTTTTGCTTGACTGAAATATATGACAAAAGTCTGCGCTGGACTCCCAGTTTGACTAAATTTTTTGCTGTATTTACAGATGAACTACATAGTAGAAACCCAAGGGAACCCACCAGAAAAAATGTTAAACTCTGGGCAAAAGACCTCCTGCTTTTTCTACAAAGAGTTCAATTCCACCACCAGCAACTGGAAACTCAAGGTACCCACCACTTCACCAATGCGCTGCTTACTCCTATATGTCAGTCTCTAAACTCACTTGCAATCTACTTCTTTTCTAACACTCGATTTTAACATATCACTATCTTTTCAGACGCCTGAACAAGTTTTCAAAGAGTCAGGGATTAAGCACACAGAGAGAAGAGGAATAAACTTTACCTCTCTGAATGACCTCTTACATGTATGTACACTTTGGCCGTACAGTGGGTACAAAAAAAAAAAAAAAAAAGGGAAAAACTTATGTCATTCAAACACTCAAGTTTTTTTTTGGTTGACATTTGTTGCTTTCTTCATCTTTCAGTTCCGGCAACTCAGGGCTCAGACGTTTACAGATAAAGCTGCAGAAATGTGTGATCTCCTGATGTTTGTTGAAATGATGAAAGAAATGCTTCAGCTTGATCCTGAAAGACGGATTACACCCCAACAGGTGCTGGACCATCCTTTCACCAAAATGAACCACATAGGGTACTTGTACGACCTGAGCGCCTAGTAAGTCAAGGCTTTTTATTTAGAACGATTGTTCTCCCTTAACCCCCCATGTACAACACATTTCCCCACAGATCATACGTTAGTAAAAAGAAAGGAAGTACACCCTCTTTCAATTCTAAGCTTTAACTTTGTTCTTAACAGGTTTAAATTTAGGTAAACACAACCTTGGGTAGACAGTAACACAACATTACCCTCTTAACTGCTATGTAAACAATAAGGGTGTACTTAGTTTTTCACACACTTGGCATATAATGGTATAATGTCAGGCTTTGTAGTTCATCTGGAGTTGTATTTACCCCCATTTTAATCCCCGATAAGGACCAGATTCAACTTTTTAATTGAAAGAAAATATGTGAAAATATTTCATCCATATGAGTGAATAATTTACAATATTGAATGGTTCACTGTCCTGCAGTGTAAAGTCCTGCTATCAGCACATGGACATCTGTAAGGAAAAGAGCACAGTGTCTTCAGATAGTGGGACAGGAGTGAGCGGGTCTCTGCAGCAGCCCGTCTCTGAGACCAGACAACCTGCCCAACAGAGGCTTCCTCCCCCTGCAGCTGAGAGCAAATTCCTAGTGGGACCCCCTTCCTCCAGGACCACCAGCCCATCAGAACAAAACTGTCCTCCCCCTTCCAATCAGAAGAGCAGCCCCAAGTGCTTCAGGCCCAGTCACTCTGAAACTGCCCAGACAGTTTCAGTCTCAAACTTTAAAAGAAAGCACCCTGATGAGGATATAAAGGACACCAGTCAGCCAGTGAAATGGAGGAGGATTGACCGGAAAGATGTGGGTGAAAAAATACCCACCTCTTCCAAATATGAGAGGTCAGACCACGACCAAAGGGAACTCCTGTGTTCTCCGGGGCCATCCTGCTCAACCAACAGGACACAGAGTTCCAGATCAGGGATTAAGAGGAACCTTGATCATTGGAAAACTGCTTTCAACAGTCCGCATAAGAGGGCCAGAAAACACTATGAAGGCAGTTGGAGCTGCTTTTCCCGTCAGACCCGTCAGAGAGATCCAAAGTGCAGTCCGGCTGAGGACCACCGCTGCAGAGAAGCAAGAGCAGCAGCATGCCATCCAATTTCTCTCACAAATCAAGAGCGTCGTGACAAAGTGGATGATCTGAACCAAAAGTCATCTCGCTCTTAAAGTAAGTGTTCAGTTAGCAATTCAAAGCAATATGTTAATAGGTGAAACTCGACATAATGCAGGGTCAATCTACAGTGTTAGCAATGTAGAATTAGGCAGATTTCTCAATTTGGCCAAAATATGACTTAGACAATTAAAAAAAGGCTAGATCAGTCTAAAGTTAGACAGATGACCCTGAATCATCCCTTAGTCTTCTCAGGCTGCTGGGGTGCTTCCCATGATGCTGCTGCACTACTACATGTCATTAACGTCTGTCCTCTCTTTCCAACAGTTTGTGTTCTCTCCTTGTCCCTGTACTCTGTCTCTCTTCTCTCTTTTCTTTCCCCTCACCCCCAACCGGTCGCAGCAGATGGCCGCCCCTCCCTGAGCCTGGTTCTGCCGGAGGTTTCTTCCTCTTAAAGGGAGTTTTTCCTTCCCACTGTCACAAAGTGCATGCTCATAGGGGGTCACTTGATTGTTGGGGTTTTCTCTGAAATACTGTAGGGTCTTTACCTTACAGTATAAAGCGCCTTGAGGCGACTGTTGTCAATTGGCTTTACATTAAATTTGAAATTGAATAAAATTATACCAATTTAAAAGTAAATTATGTCCTCATCATTGTCAAAGTGTTTCACAGTGTTAGTGAGATTTTTTTCCCCTTTGAAGTACTGCTCCATGAAGTACTCAGTACTGCATACTCAAGTGTATAACATAACAGTGCAATTTTTTTAATTGTTTTATTTTTTTTGGTTTAAATGAAGAATCAGCATCCACTGTTAAAATACAGTATATTTATCATGCTGATGTCGTTAGCGATGTTTTCAAAAGGTATATTTGAGTATATTTTCTATGGAACACACTCAGTGATGCTTTATCTGTTATTTTGCATGAAAATGTTAAATACATAAAGAAAAAAATTTTTTTTTCTATACTAGTTTATAACTATTCAAGACTTAAATGACTATAAATAATATGAATAATCAGGGCTGTATTCAACTAAAGGTAATTCTGGTCAACTAAAATTGCCCTCTTCATCCAAATGATTGGTCGTGATGGCATGAACTGCACATACAATAACACAACACAAATGTCTCCTTTGCTCGCCTGCGGACTGCATGATTACGCACATGTATGACGCAGTGAAAGGTTTTCAAGTAAAGTTGCACCTGTGAGAGGTGCAGATGCAAAATGGGAATTTATGCCGCTTTCCATGTTGCCAAAAAAAAAAAAAAAAAAAAATATTCAGACCAGGTCTCCACTGCTGTGTTTGCAGCTCTCAGCACTTTTTTTTTTTTTTTTCCCAATTTTGGCTCGTCCGGTGATGGAGTTTGACAGCTCTGCATTATCGTTTGATGTGTTTTATCGTACCGGGGGTGAGGCCTCGGAGCATCACGGGAGAGTCTGGCTCTCCAACTGGAATGTGCGCAAGTAGATGTGGATGAAAGGTGTGGGTGACCTGATGTAGCCCATCACTTCCATGCCATGCAAAGTGTTCAGCTGTCCTGGTCAGGTTAACCTATATTATAGATTTATCATAAACAGGTTTCACACAAGAGGAAAGAAAAAGATCAAAGTGAACTAAACATACATTACATGCAGCTCTGTAGCCCACAACGTTTACACTGTGTATCACAATTATCTCATGATAAACTGAAAATTATTAATATTTTAGATCCATAAAAAAACATTACAGAGATGCAGTGCAATACTGGAGTGATTACTACCTGTCCTACCCACACTGTCCCCAGCAACTCACGTGCCAAGTTTGAAGCAGATCAGATTGTTGATACACGCAAAAAACAGAGGTTCGTTGACTTATTAAAACAATCAGCCATGAGGTCTCTCAATGACTTTCGGCCAGTGGCCCTGACACCGGTCGTGATGAAATGCTTCGAGCGACTCATTTCCTTATCCTCAACATGACTGTGATGATCTTTGAACCTGCAGCCTTTGTCCTGCTGTTTATGGGACATTTACACCAGAAACCTCAGTCGGAATTAAAAAAAAGAAAAAAAATCATTTGTCATGAGAATTAAGAAACAGATCACCTAGATGCAGTTTTTCTTGATTAAAAAAAAAAGTGTTTTCAGTAGGAAGCCTGCTGAAAACAAAGCAGGTTGCAGCGTCAGCTTATGGACTGGTTTCGCCGTTCAGGCCCCTCCAGTCAAGTCGTTGTGCCCCCTGAGGCTGAATACTACTGATACGCTTCAACTAAGTTACACAAATTCATACAATTTGTTAATGAAAAACTTTAACAGCCACGTCACTGGTAAATAATTTCAGTGCGAGCTCAGTTTGATGATTCAGTTTAGGCTCCTGCAGGGATTGTGGTGAGCAACATGACTGAGGAGGACACTGAGCGGAGGGTGGAATCAGGTCAGACTGGGGACGTTCCCCTGATGTCTCTGAAAATAAATAGCGTTCATTTCGGCGCGTGCAGAAACAAGTGGAGGATTGAGGGTTTCAGCCCCACAGTCAGCTGTCTCAGTGTGTGCTGAGTTCGTTGATTCATTTTTGCACCGAAAGAAAATCTCTCTCCTGTTTGTCAATGGATCGCCTACTTCGTTCCTCACCGTCCACAGTATTACTGTTATTGTTAAACAATTATCAGTTATACGTGCGTGTGTCCGCCTGTAATAAATAAAAACAAATATCAAAAACATTCATTCAGCAATTACAAGGCCCAACCCAAAATGACAGGTTCATTTAAAAAAAGAAAACCACCAAATGAATCCTGGCGCCTCGGCCGCCTGGAAACAGCAGGAGTGAACCGCGCAAAAGCCTCGCTTAGCCACGGTCACGTGGTGTAGATGTTTTGAACCAGGTTTCGGAGCAGTGTTTCGAAACGCCTGTGCTTCAGAAGCTCGACACAGTGTCGAAACCTCTGTGTCGAGCTTCCCATCCCGAGAAAAAAGTATTACTGGAACTTACAAGTCACTGAAACCAATGTTAATCAATTATATGCCATTATTTCAAATCTCACATGGCAATGTAGCGCAATGGATTAACTTCATTTAACTTTACTACACAACTTCAGTAACTATAAACTAATGAGATTGGAGCATAAAACCCTACTATATTCAATTTATACAAATATAAATAAATATTACCAGAGTCTTTCAATGGTGTTGTTGTAGACCAGGGCTCTTCAACTCCAGGCCTCGAGAGCTCCTGTCCTGCAGGTTTTTGATGTGTCTCTGCTTCAACACACCTGAGTCAAATATAGAAGTCATTAGCAGGACTCTGGAGAACTTGACTGCATATACTGAGGAGGTAATTCAGCCATTTGATTCAGGTGTGTTGGATCAGGGACACACCTAAAACCTGCAGGACAGGGGCTCTCGAGGCCTGGAGTTGAAGAGCCCTGTTGTAGACAACCATCACAGAAGGAAATTCTCTACTGTGGCACCGCCAACTTATATAAAGACATGAAAGACCCTGAAAAAGAAAACCCTGCGTCGAGCAGCACAAGAAATGAAGAGATAAAGAAGGAAATCCCTCAGACAGACCCAGACCCCGACACAGAGGTCAGAGGTCACTGTCACAGTTCTTCCAGAGAGGCAAAGAATAACCAGGTAGGTCATAAAGTGATGTTTGAGTCATGACTGATGTCGGATCTTCAGCATTAGTTAAAGTGTCACTGGTTAACATAGCTGTTACTTTAGCAGACAAGAGTATTTTTAGGCTATATTCAGACCATCAAATGATTCATTTAGCCCATTGAATTATGTTAAATACATTATTTTATTGGAAGTGAAAAAATGAACCTCAAACATGAAATGTCTGAATATAATATTTTTGTGTTGACTGTCATTTTATTTATACAGCTCATTTAAACAACAGAAGCTGACCCAAAGTGCCTTAAAGACAGGCACATTTACATTGCAAAACACTCCGTTTCAAAATACATGAAAAGCTGAAAGCTGTTTTCATTGTTAACTAATTATTGTGCAAAGTAAAAATCAGTGATTTAGTGGTCATTAAAATGTGTTCAGAATCTGCAAATTGATGATGATTCATCTCATAAATCATAACACTCTTCTCCCCTACATAAGCTGCCTTTATGAGTAAAAAGTACTGGTATTAGTATCGACAATACTGGCCCTGTATTTTCTTGGTATTGGATCGATACCAAAATTTGTGGTATCGCACACCACTACCAGCGGGACCCTGAGGTCATGTGATGAGGGACCTGCTGGTTACGCGTCATATAAGGCTGAGAACTAAAGGTGGCAGAGCTTTTGGAACAGTGGTCCCTAGACTGAGTTTGAGATCTGTGGATTTGGCAGTGGCTTTTAAACTACTATTAATCCTCTTTGTCCCATGTGGGACATAGGGAATCAACAAAGATTCTCCACTTGTTGCAGTTGTTACCAGCATGTGGTGCCTCCCCCCATGATAACCCCATCTCTTTGTGCATCTCCATAATTTTTGGGGGCCCTTGCTTCCTCTTTCCAGGTGGTATCCACTTCAGTGCGATTTTGGGGATATGTGACTGAGGACATACCCCAGCCACTGCAATCAGCGACATTGATGTCCATGGTGATGTCCTGGCTTTTGGTTCTTCTGTAAAGCTCTATGTTGGAGACTTTCATTGCCAGAAAATGCAGCAGATCCTCCTAAGGCCTCCATTGTGGAAGACACTTAATTTTTCATTACGCTCTTGATCGCTCTCCAGCATTCAGATCCGTACAGCAGGTCTGGCTTAACAAATCTATTGTACAGTCTGAGTTTTGTAGTTATGCTGTACTGCCTGGATTTCCAGATAAACTTGAATCTGGCAAAGTAACCCGGGCTTTGCCAAGTCTTGCTTTTATGTCTTTTTGTGCTGCAATGTCTGTTAATGACACTTCTAAGATAAGTGAACTCTGATGTCTTCTGGAGGGGCAGGTAAAAATTCATCTTATTAAATTTGTGTAATGTTTTTCTGTTTTTGGCATTTTGGTTGTGAAGCACTTTGATATATATCTTCATATGTGCTATATAAAAAAGTTTTCAAAAAATGTACTTCAGATTTCAGATAGAGATCTACATTAATCTATTAGGCATGCAGACATGGACAAGATGACCTGCTGCTGCTGACCATGTCAATCCCTTTATCACCACAGTGTGCTGATGGCTGCCTCCAGCAGGATGATGCTCCATGTTGCAAAGTTCAAATCATCTCAAACTGGTTTCTTGAAAATGAGTTCATTGCACTCAAATGGCCTCTGCAGGCCGACAGAGCAAGCAGTTCTGAAGGCAAAAAGGGGTCCAACCCAGTACTAGCAAAGTGTACCTAATGAAGTGTGCAGTGAGTGAATGGATGGATAAGCTTTCTTTATTTTTCTCGTTTACTGTAGCTCCTCTTGCGCTCCATAGGTGGCGTTTACGCTTTCACCCCCTTACACGCACCATAGAAGAAGAGGCGCAGTTTTATTGTAGAGGTGTCCGGCAAAGAGAAGAGGTTTAAATTAAACATTTTCAGCGGGATAATGCACCAACGGAGTCATGATAAGTTTGCTGCATAATTAATTTGTCGCAGTTTTGCTCTGCAGTAGCTGTTAGTGAGTTAAAATTAGTTTAACGCAGTAAGTGAGGAGTCGCAGGTTGCACTTTCTGTCTCTGTTATAATTTATGCTGGATTAAGCTCGTCTGAACAGCCCCAACATGTCAGACATGTCTTCGAGCTGCCGGGCTGCAGCGAGCACCCGGAGACTACCGTGCAGCAGCTAATGATGGGTCGTTATGGCGAAGCAGGACTGTGTCAGATGTTCCCCTCGGCTCTGCTTCTCTTCAGCCTTCACTTCCTGTGCGAAACTCCCTCCTCCGCTGCTCTGCAAAGCCGGTTTTGACACGTAGCTGTAAGGACCTCCCGGGCAACTCTGAGTTCAGTCATGTCCAGGTCCAGTCGGAGATACAAGCCGCTCCAGCAGGGCGGCGGTGGCTGTGGCTCTCTACCCGGCTGTGACCGGGTGCGGATGCCCCGGGCCCGTGTGCTACTGTTCTGTCTCCTCGGTGTTCTGGTGCTGGCGGTGGTCCTGGGTGTGTACCTGTCCAACGACACCGCCACTGGACATGTAAACCGCATGCCAGCCGTAGATCTGACCAGAGACAGGGTAAGACAGAAAAACTAAACCTCTGCACACAGCTGATTTTATACTCACTGAGAAACTGCAGCTGCAAGCAGACGGTGCACTGTCATCATAACATCTCACTGTAACCAGACATTCAGTCACAGTTGTAATACTAGTTACTTTAAACTAGTATTTCAAGGAATAAACAAGGATATACCCTATTATTTCCAAAAGTTATAAAACTAACAAAAATAAATAAATAATACACAAAACAAAGAGATCAGTTAAATAGAAAAAAGGGAGGAGCTCATGAACTCTAATACATGAGCTAAATAAAATCTGACAAAGGCAGGAAAGAGCTGGTGTATCTGTGATTGTGGCTGCAGAGCATCTGCAATAATGCAGCTGTGTGATATCAATGCAGAAGTATCATAGTTTAGATTCAGTGATTGCCTGTTTGTAAGAACATTAAAGTGTATCTGTGAGCAAACTGTTACAAACTACATAAAACAGAGAGAGCCAAGAATATGTTTTGCATCAATTTGAATGTGAACCGAGCTTGTTTTTGTACCATAAATGGTTTATTTAATTTTTTATAAATGAGCCTGATAAAGGTCTTGCTGAGATTAAAAGGGCAGGAGCAACGTTAACAATTATAAAAGCAAACAGTTGCACAAATACAACTGTCACACAGTACACGCAAGTGAATGCGACATCCAGATTATGTGTAAGAAAATTTCATACCTGAATTTGACTTCAGGCACTGAAACTGTTTCCATCTAACCTAAAAATGAATTTGTTGATTAGGAGTCACTTTAATTTTATGGGCAGAAGACTCTTGTAAAATGGTGCAAGGTGTGAAAACACAGTAATTTAATTTTTAAGGACTAAGTGATAAGAAGTCAGAAGCAGCAAGTGCTGCTCTTTGGCCTACAGATGCAATCTGTGACAATTGAGGAGTTTAGTGGGATCCTGAGACCTGCCGCCAAGCATGATTAGATTGAAAGCCATAAAAAAAACCATTGTGTTCAGTATAGTTGTTGATACTGACAACAAAACGGTGAGCTACAGAGTCTCTCATGCAATTTGGGCTCTGTGGAAGCCTTGAAGCTGCTATTAAAAAAATGATTGCGATAATCATCTGAAAACAAACAGTCCTGTGGGAAAAAAAACAGGTCTATTCCAAACCAGTGAAGTGTGACAGGTAGGATGGAGTGTGTGGAATTATGTGGAATAACTTGTGCGAGTTGTGAAACATACAAAATTTGCTTAAATCAACAATAACTGGACTATACAGTGCTGCTAATTGTGTGCATTTCATCGTGTGAACTGCACTGTTCTGACATGCATATTTCAAAGGTTTGTGTCTAAATGATGAGTTTCTGAATGTCTTTATTCGTCAAAGAGTGCATGTTGTTTAAAGGAACTTGAAACATTTTGTATGACCTGACTTGTGACCATTGTAAAACTGTCCTCCTGACTGGTAGACAGAAACACAAACATATTCCACTTAGCTTGGCATTGTTACACTGGCACTCTCACTGTACAGATTAGGGTTCATATTGAAGTCCATTCTTTTGTTTAGGGGCAAGCCCATGCAAGCACTCCTAACCAATGATCAGACATGTTACAATTTTATATCCCACGCTCAGTTGACCGGCAGCTGTTCCAAACAACAGACTCCGGATCAGGTCACCTGTCTCGCTAACAGTATTCATAGCTCAACTAAAAACTCACCTCTTCTCTTTAGCGTTTCAGTTTAGGTCTAATTTATAATCTCCTCCCTGTGAAAAGCTTGAGGTTGCTCTTTTTTTTTTTTTTTTTGTTTCATTGATTGCTGTGCAGCATTTTGCTCAGCATCTGTTGTGCTTAAATGCACCACATAAATAAAATGATGACCTTTTCATTTAGAAGCTCAGCTTGATTAATTAAAAAGCCGGGTCTGTGCCAGTTTAAATGATCTCTACCAATTCTACCAAAAGCCAAATATTAATGGGAGTGTATCTATCTATTTGAGCCTGTAAGTATTAGAGAAAACCCAAAATAAATTCAAAGTTTTGCACCCAATTCATGTTAAAGTCATTAAAGATGTATGTCATATGACCATTCCACTCTGGAAAAAGAACAGTTTGAAGAAATCAGAAAACCCCAAATTACCATAACATTCATACTCATGATGAATGCATGTAAACTTCTGACCACAACTGTGAAATATTTTGGGGCCCACCAAAGAGGTTTTGGCCTTCCACCAAAGGAAACTAACTAGACCTGTGTTACAAAATATATTTTTAAGTGGGGGTTAATTTACTCTGGCTTCAATACAGCTTTCTGCAAAACATTGCCAAAAATAACAGGAAACTGCACAGACTTCTGCTAATGAAGGTAACACAGTTTCCTTGGCTGAACTGTATGCAGACCAGCCGTGCTCACGTGTGTAGGCTCGCAATGAGCCGTGAAATCCTTGATAGTCTAAGGAAAGAAGCTTCTTGACAAAATAAATTTGCTTATTGGAGAAAAGGAGGGGTTCATTAAACACTGGAGGAACACAGTGAACAGCTATATGTGAAGAATACGCATCAGAGGATGTAAACGTCTGGAACATTTGTGCTGCCTGTGCTTGTTTTCACTTTGGGTTTTTTTTTTTCCCCCTCTCCTCCAGCTGTTCCACAAACCCAGTAAATCCTCTCCAGCTCAAATCCGCCGTCTAGCCTCTCAGGTGGACGGCACTCGCCTGTGGGAGACTCACCTGCGACCCATCCTGATAGAGCGACTCCCAGGCACCCAGGGCAGCCTGGCTGTACAGCAGGTGTGTGTAACTATTTATAGCTTCCTCCCTTTCACATGTCCTCTACTAATTTTTAACTCCCTACTCCACTTCAGCACATCATCTCCACCCTATCCTCGCTCTCTGCCAGCTGGTCCATAGACCTGGACTCCTTCCAGTCCCCTACCCCTCGCGGCCAGGTCACCTTCACCAACATTGTTGCTACTCTGGACCCTTCGGCCCCTCGGCGGCTGCTCCTGGCCTGCCACTATGACTCAAAGGTTCTGCCTCCAGACCCGCGGGCCCCAGAGAAGGTGTTCTTGGGGGCCAGTGACTCTGCAGTGCCCTGTGCTATGATCCTGGAGCTCGTCACCTCTCTGGATGCCCAGCTTAAATCATTCAAACAGCAGGTGGGTTTTGTGTTGGCAGAATTTACAGAAAGCAAACAAAAGCAGATGCTGACAGATGTGGTTCCTGCTTATGATGAAAAGTAAAGCCCAAGATGCTGACGAGTCTCTTCTCGCATTTCTTTCTTATTGTGTTGTTTCATCCCTCTGCCTCTGTGGCTGCAGTACAGGGTAAAAAATGCTGATTCTGTATATAACACAATCTCTCCAGAGGCTGTGATTTATGTAGTTACTGTAGAGAGACACACACACAGTGACAGCACTGCAAAAAGACAAACTGTCTTCAGGTGCTGCTTTTTGATTACCTTTGCTTTCCTCATGTTTTCTCTCAGAAACTTCCAGTAACTTTTCAGCTCGTGTTTTTTGACGGCGAGGAGGCGTTTGAAGAATGGACCGCCACCGACTCGCTGTACGGTTCTCGTCACCTGGCCGAGCGCATGGCCAACACGCCCCACCCTGCGGCCCCCTCGCACGCCAGCATGCTGCAGGCAGTGGTGAGGAAGCTACGGACAAAAATGTTTCCTCTGCAGTCGCACTCACTTCCTGAAGCAGTCGCAGACCATATAATGTTCCACAATGAGAGGCCTGCTACAGATCGGTCTGAATTTAAAAGTTGAATATAGTCAGATTTTGGTCATTCTGTATGAATTAAATCCAATGTCAGAGTCAGCTTTGTACTTACAGGCCCTCAACGTAGATAGAGTTGGGTTTAAATTTTATCATTTTCATTTTTTTTTTTTTTTTTAGTTTTGAGCTCTTTTTACTCAGATAATATTCATGAGATGAAGGTAAAATGTGCATGAATTCATTACAGAAAAGTTATTGTACAAAAAGGTCAGCTGATTTATGAGAAGGTCAGGTGGGAGGCACGGATTAATTATTCAGGGAGTGACCATTTTACATACCTTAAACATTTAATGTGCTCTGATTAAGAGGAATCTCAGCATCCATCGCTCTGATTTTGTCTCTGTAGGACCTCTTTGTGTTGCTCGACCTGCTCGGCGGTCCCGATCCACTGATTGCAAATCACTTTGATAACACTGCACGCTGGTTTGATCGCCTAATTGCTGCAGGTAAGCACCCGCTGTAAATCAATGGATGCTGAAATCCTTCCCTGTTGTAGACCCAAACTGTCTTCGTCCCGCCCTCTCAGAGAAGAGGCTCCATCGACAGGGCCTCCTGACGTCTCACCCCTCGGAGCAGACGTATTTTAGGAAGGATGTGTACCTCGGACCTGTGCAGGATGACCATATCCCCTTCCTTCACAAAGGTAAGTGGGACAGTAGCCCCCTCCCCCCTCCTGTAGGCTCCTTGTTTACAACGTCAAGAGGGTTAGACCCTTCTTCACTATCTCCTTCCCTCACAACAGAAACTTCTGTGTTTCATCCCTCTGACCTCTGCAGCTGGAGGTCATCCCTAAAAGTTATTAGAAATGAATCAAGCTACGAGACAATGATTAGGAGTGTAGCAGAGACACTTTCCAAAGACGAAGACATCAGCAGGTGTCTATTGCTGTAGTTGGATGCTTTCTTAAAACGTCCTTCTTTGTCTAGCTAATTTTTTTGTTCTCTGAACTGCCTGAGTCAGAGCAGTGATTTACAGCCTCCTGATTTCTCTCCAGGCGGACTGCTTCCTCTTTTTGTTAAGCAGAACTTATTTGCATTTTTTTTTTCTTTTTCAGAGTTTGTGAAATATCTGTGAAAATGTGAAATTTCATGTTCTTGGCTCCAAGATCCGTAATGACAGATTAGCAGGGTAGCATGTTGCTGGTAAGCATTCACATGAATCACTAGAAGCAGGTGGAGTTAAGAGTCGTCTTAATTCAAGTCGGTGCAACTCGTGTTAACAGTGGTGTTAATGTTTCCCTCTGTAATACATGCAAGGGTTTAGACAGTGAACACAAGGCTCTGTGCAGATGTCTGCGTGCCCTCAAAATTGTTGACTGTGCAGGCTTGTCTGCACTGACACTGTGTTACAATGTGCCCACTCGCATGGAAAAAATGCCTGGTTTGCATCTTCAGCTGACCTCTGATGCCTTAAAAGGACAACGTAGACCACTAATACTAATAACAACAAAAGTAATGACTGTAGTAAGTCTGTCGCGCCGCTTAATTTGATTTCAACAGGGGTGCTCGACTCATCTGTGCAACCAAACTTTGGCTTTGATGAATTATTAGAAGAAGCTACTTTTGACTTCCTCACGAGGGGTTGCCACAACGCGTAGCTCCACGTTTGATTTGGCAGACGCTGGGCTACAGTGTCTTTTTAAAGGAAAAAAAAAAAGGATGATGCATTTAAGTGGATTTAGGTCCCAGTACACCATACTTAGATTAAAAAGACAACTTTTTTTTTAAAACCTGTCCTGTCCAGCAGCTTAAGCAATCAAAATTATAGTGTGCATTCTGTGTTGAGCCAAACACATTTGCTTTGCCAAGAGGATCTTTTGCTAATCTTTACTTTTTTAATTTTTAGATTCTTTATTTATTTTATTGATATTTGTATTATACAGTTCGCCTATATTGGAGCTGACAGGTGGGAAAGAAGTGACAGAAGGATGGGGGGGTGTGAGGGGGTATATACACAAACATTTGATGCGTTTTCTGTGTTCTGTTGTGAATAAAATATGGGCTTATGAGATTTGCAATTCATTGAATTCTGTTTTAATTTACATTTTACAAAGTCCCAATTGGACTTGTGATTACAGTAATATGGACAGTCTGCCAAGGCCAAAAATTAAGAAGTTCAGAACAGGTATTACATTAAGAAGCACAACAATTTATAAAGACAGCTAATTCAGTCATGTAAACGTCCCAAATCTCAATAAACATAAAAACGTGGATCTGGAAATAAGCATAATAGGTCTCCTTTAAAAGAAATCGCTGCAGAGAGAGAGAGTCCCATTGTGCTGAGCCTGTATTTGCAGCTGAAGCTCAGTTCAGAACTCTGATGCTGGCCCACAGGGCATTGAAAGGTACGGTGTTCAGGCCTCAGTTAAACTCTGCACTCTCAGAGGAGCTTCCCTTGGTACAATCTCCTCTTTATCCCAGCTCTAAAGAAGTAACCTCCTTTTTGATGTTCAGACAGTTGAATCACAGAAAAAAGTGCAGTTTGAACCTTTTAAGTACGAGTACTATGGTAGATGTCTGTCTCCAGGGATTTACCTCCTACTCTGCTCTTCACATGGAAGAATCTTTGGCTGTGTGTAACACATGCTCAGTCACTATCACTGCCTTCATGTCTCTGTACAGGTGTCCCCGTGCTGCACGTCATCGCCACTCCCTTCCCACAGTTCTGGCACACACTGGACGACACGGAGGAGAACATGCACCGTCCAACTGTGGAGAACCTGACAAAGATCATGGCTGTGTTTGTGGCAGAGTACCTGGGTTTTTGAACGTTGAACAAACAGCGACGTTCTGAGCAGGACTGACGCTAAACAACCAGGTGAGGAAGACAAGAGCCTGGCGAAATGAAGTGAACTGGAATCTGAACTTTACCAAAGACTCTTATCTGCTGGGCTGTCCTTGGATTCATGTGATGAATGAATTGGAGGCAGTTGTCAAAAAGTGTGAAGTGGTCTCACATGGTCTTAGTTAAAACTGTATTATACGTGCTGAGGAGCATTGTACCTGAGAAGCAGCTGGGTAATATCTGTGAATTCAAACACATTCTAAATTAATGTTTTTGTTGTGTTCCTGTGAAAGAAAAAAAGCCTTACTAGCCTTGTTGATTTACCTTGTTAATATAAGCTGGAGATGCTCTTTGCCTTCTTATACGGGACCTGTTATGCTCATTTTTAGCGCCACATTTTTATTCTTGGACTCTGCTCGGGTAGCTTTGCATGAATAACTGATCAGGTGCAGCCTGAAACAAGCCTCTCTTTTCAAGCTGACCTTTTTCTGATTGGCTGCCTCTTGTAAATATTAGACTATCCGCTCTCAGTGACATCACACAGAGCCAAGAATAGACAAAAACTGAAACAGCACATTTAGAGCAGTCTGAAGCCTGCGTTCTATCTGCAAA
Source organism: Australoheros facetus (assembly GCA_030220045.1). Lineage (NCBI taxonomy): Eukaryota > Metazoa > Chordata > Actinopteri > Cichliformes > Cichlidae > Australoheros > Australoheros facetus. Next base: position 16,571 of record JASGAU010406260.1, read on the forward strand.
CACTGAGCTCAATATTTGAAGCGTTGGCCGTATAATATGGTAGAAAACCAGGAAAAGCACAATGGGTCCCCTTTAAGAACAACCTGTGATGAGCAGAGCTGCTGTGGACATTGGTCGTAGCTTATCTGTGAATACCTTCTCCTGACTTTACCTTCACATCTGTGAGGATCCTCTTTGCCTCTGCTGCTATGAAGTGCCAGCAACATGAATATCATGAAGATTTTATGGTAAAAAGCCCAGCACATTCACACTGCGGTGATAGTGAAGTGGTTTTATTCAGGTTCGCTTACAGTTTCAAGACATTTCGGGAAGTTGTAAACACTGAAAACGGTGTCTCTAGATTCATTGTATAACCTTTGGGTACGATATACGTTGGCACAGTTTACCAGCACACGCCCTTTAAAAAAAAAAACCACAAAAAAAAAACACCCTGATCATTATAAAGTTCCATCTGTGAATGCAGCATGGAGATGCACCTTTCAGCCACACCTGTGAACCCATATATTGGGTTTAATCCAAACGTATGACGCTTACTTCTAATGTCTGTCTTGTGTGGTTTTCTGCTTACGTTTAAGTCTCTGTACGGGATCTGCTAGGTCATGTTTTGGTAATAAACTTTCAGTGACACCAGAAATTCTACAGAGTACAATGATGTATCAGATTAACCTTCTGGATGGCCCCCACATGTGTGATGTAGTGGAGGTGGTGGATGAAAGAGGGGTGGAGGTGGTGCACTGCGGTACTGGGGGCTGCCCGGAGGTGAAAGGTCATTATCAGAGGAAGGGTAGGTTTCTTCTGAAGGTCCTCCATAACCTGTCAGGAAACTAATGGAAAGAAGAATGAAATTTAGAGAAAAATGCAGATATTTAATTATAGTTCATGTCCTATTTTAACCATGAGGGGGTGTCATTATGCCAAATTCAGGGCCTGCGCCACAGTGATGAATTTTATTCACATTATGCCAGCTAAAGTCTTAAAGCACTTTATATAAACCCTGAAAAGTAGTTTTCCCATTTATTTGTGTTTTCAGCGCAATTAAATTCTTTGCCTCTTGTAGATTTTTTTTTTTGTTTGTTTGTTTGTTTTTTAAAACATTGCTCCCTCACTTCATTCTCAGGGTTTTCCTCAACATTGAATAGTTCACACTCTGTGTGAAATATATTTTAACTAAACTCCTAGTTGCTCTATATTGATTTATAATTCCGTTAGTTCACAAAAAAATAAATAAACTAACTTTTTTTTTTCCAAAACCAACTGAAAACAAGTAAGACCCATTTTATCCTGATGGTAACGTAAGATAATCAGGTCTGGTTAGCGAATGGTGTCAAATCACTCCGACACTACTTCAATCGATTGTTAACCGATTGATTTTTTTTTTTTAATTAATTCAGAGCGCAAATCACGCTGTTTACTGCTCAATAAACACCAACTGTCTTTAGTGTATCCTTCCGCTTTATGCGGCGCCAGGGTTGGTGCGTTCTATTTGAAGTCAGAATTGCCCATTTCTAAGTAGGAATTTTCAACTGGAAAACCCCCTCAACTCGAACTCGGAGCAGCCCCACCAATCCCGACTTTACAATCCAAGATGGAAGCAATGTCCTAAACATGAGTAAATCTGAAACTGTGTTTTCCTTCCAGCTTTTCCGACTTCACACCCATATGGAGCTAAATTGGGGCCATAAAGTTTGTTCGAAAAAAGAAATTTTGAAACTGAAAAATTATTTTGAACCCGAAAAAAAAATTTAAACAGGAAAAAAAAAAAGTTTTGCAACCAAAAAAAAAATTGTTTGAAAATGAAAAAAAAAGTTC
>JASGAU010406261.1:0-21157 GCA_030220045.1 Australoheros facetus
AGCTTTTTGGCCACTTCAAATATCTTTATATAACTGTGATGTTATATTTGTTCTGATTTCTGCAGCTTTGTGAGCCAGATTTCTGTTTAAAAATACATTTAATGTCAGACAATTTTTACCTTGAAAAAAAAAAAATCTAAGATATAAAAGTCACTTTGCCAAAAACTGATTGCAGCTTCTACCTTGTGCTAGAAATGCTGTTTCTGACTCAAAATGACCTGATATCATTCAGGAGAGATATGTATGATATATTCTTATATTCTTATATGATATATTCTTCACAGATTATAGGTCAACAAGTCATTTACAGCCGTTTAAATACAGGGAATGTTTGTTTTTTTTTTTTGTGGCAAATACCGATCAATAACAGTGCTGTTATTGTCCTCATGCCGAAAACGGTACTTAACTTGTTGCATCTGCCAGTTGTCACACCCCGAGACACAAGAAGAAAGCAAAAATACATATTTGTACTGAGGAAAATGACAAAAATAGTAACGCACAGTTACTTGGATAAGTAACTTTAATCTGATTACTGGACTGCAAATAGTAACGCGTTAGATTACTCGTTACCGAGAAAAAGTAGTCAGATTAGAGTAACGTGTTACTAAGTAGCGCGTTACTGACATCACTGTGTGTAGGTGACAAAGCAAAATGGTGCAGGGCAAGATTATCTATGTTGGCACAGTAAAGAATGCTTTTCCTGATCATAAAAATAACTGAAGTTCACCACCTGTATTATACTCTAATCTGACTCGTGCTTCCAGGTGTTCTGGATGCTGTACGGTGGCATAATTTATGTAATTATATCTTTACATTAGCCTTCATATTCCACACAGGATGCAGTATTTCACAGGAGCAAAAACAAAGTTCTTAACATTGCTGTTTTTGGATTGAGGGTAAGGTAGCTAATGCTAGCAATCTTGGTAAACAAACTGCATGTATTTGTGCACAGATTGTTGCTAATAAACAGACAAATAAAATACTTCCACTCACCAAAACTGAAGCACAAGGCTTCTCGGATGAACTGTATCTCTTTTTTTTTTGTTTTGTTCTTATTCTTACTGTTTGCCACATAATTCCATTAAAAATGCCCTGGAGGTACCCACAGCCTACCTTGGTGGTAGGCTCAAGTGGACCTCAAGTGGCCGTAAGAGGGACTGAAATTTTTGGCCCTTCATATTTAAGTCATGAAGGTTACTGCTCGGCGTGAAGTAAACAGCAATCCTAATATTATAAAGGAGGTCTGTGAAATCTTTACAAATAAATATTAAGTCTCTCCAAATAGGGAAATAATTTCTGCTCTTTGGAGTGATCAGCAAGAGATAAGTCACCTGTTTCATCCCCCAAAAAGCATTTACTTGTGAATGAATCACACTGGCTGCTGCTGTCAGTTTGTTCTGGTTAAATAATGTTCAGTTGTGTGTGCAGACAGTCTTAAACTGACACAGGACAGCACCTGGGACCATCGCCTGTAAGATATGATTTATTGGAGGAATAAACCATCCTGACAAGGCTTCACTGGACTGTATTTTGATTTAATTTACCTCAGTGTAATTCTCTTCCCCTACTTGTATCTGGGTTTGGTCATGTGTATGAATAAAGGGTGTGTGTGTGTGTGTGCGTGTGTGACAGATTTACGAGGACAACACAAAGTGAACAGGAGACAGCTGCCTGCTCAGACAGTAGACGTCTAGCAGTCTCTGTTTTTCTCTTCCTCCGTTTGTCTTCACATCATATGATTCATTAAATTCCCATTTTGCCAAAACTAGAAGCGACTAGAAAAGGATGCAGAATTATTGTTCCTCGGGACAGAATGTCTTATATGGTATAGTATTTAAACTTAACGAGGCACTGAGAGCTCAGGCTTTGGGAACACGTGTAAAATGTCTTATTGTGTGAAGTATGAAGATGTGACCTGATTATTTCATCAGGGTGAGCTTAGTTTGAAGGTGCACATGCACTGTATTACAGTGGCACTGTGCTAGAAATGTTTAATGATGATAAAAAGTGCAGTTCAACAGGCTGGAATAAGGATGAAGCAATTTAGGAGACCTACTCCAGAAAACAATCCCAAAGTAGCTGTTACAACTTATGGTTGCCTTTTAAAGTTAAGTGACCTTTAGGCGGCAGCCTGATTGGCTGTCTACAACTCCATCCATCCATCCATCCATCCATCCATCCATCCATCCATCCATCTGCCCGCCCGATAAACGGAAAGTACAAACAGACTTAAAGATGGTCACCTCATTTCATCATGCAGACTTGATCCCCTCCCCTTCCAATAGAAACACTCCTGTATGACACTTTCAGGGATATCTCAGCTGTTAGGAACACTAGAGCTGGATTTGGTGTTTTGGAGCTTGTTACACTCCCAGTCTTTACAACATTGGTCCCCCAGCTTTGTGAAACTGTGTTACTGAATTGCTGTACAACCGACTGAGATTTGTAATATAATGTATTAGCATAAAAACGAAGAGTATATGGAAACTGCAAGACTGGCTTTTCTCTCTAATTAACATCTTTGTTTAATCTGTACAAAAACAAGTAACAAAAGTAGTCAGCTGGAGACCCTGTGGACAAATGTTAATGTGTCTCATGAGGCCGTGTGTAAAGAGGTTTTTGCACAAACATTAATGAACTTTCGGTGCTGGTCGTGCAGATTTTGCTGCAGTTCGATGGAGCCAGGCCAGCTGCTTCCTCCCTGTTTCCTGAGTTTCTGCACATCTAACCAAACAGATTTGAAGATTGTTGTGGTGCTCTCATCACCTCTGTTCCACAAGCTGATTCCCAACATGTTTTAAATGGCTGTTCAGAATGAAGCCTCCCTCCCTCTGTCCTACAGTACAGCCCCCCCCCTTCTGCTCTTGTTTACCAACACTGCAGTCACATGGACCTGTAATGACAGGAGCACCTCCACTTCCTCTCTCTTCAGCAGTTGCTAAGATACAAGGTTTTAGTAAGACAATAGTGTGTTGACGCAGGTCAGGACTGAAGTTTTCCAGTGGCTGGGGGGGTGGGGGCTCTGTTTTTGGTGGGGTATTTTTGGAGAATAGGGCCTGAAGGCAGGAACTGGCTTTTCTATTCTTTAACAGTGCTGTTCATGTGGAGTACAATAGGGCCGCTGTTGTGCCCTTAAAAGGTAAAACACAACTGAGAATTTGGCCAAAGGGTCACGAGCATTTAATAAAACTTCTGAAGCTCAAAAATGTTGTTCAGAAAATCTTCAAAGTTTGGTTACAAGTGTTTTTCTGAAAAGGGTGGAGGTCCCCTCCACAGACCTGCAGGGACTGACCTGAGAAGCACTACAATAGCAGGTGTGTGTGTGTGTGTATGTGTGTGTGTGTGTGTGAGAGAGACTAAGGGAGAGTGAAGGTTATCGCCACTCTGTTCTTGACAGCTTAGCTCATACAGCTGGTATGTGACAAATCCCAGTGAAAGTAAACACACACACACACACACACACACACACACACACACGGCTGCCTGCACGTGGAGCTGTACCTTAATGCTATGCACTGATGCTAAGAAATTCTTAGGCTGTGAAAACATGTCAAAATAGGTTCATTACTCATCAGGCAGCATAAGAACTTCAGCTTCAGTTTGTGCAGCAAGTGGCCAAGTTCATATCAATGAGGCACACTCACACACACACACACAAGCAAGCCGTAACACTGACGGCATGCTTTGGCAGAACTCACTGGCTTAATGAGGAGAGCAGATGGATGAAAATGATGGAAAACGACTGTCTCCCAGTCTATCGTCATCCTAATCTACTAAACTGATGATGAGGCAATGATTTTCTATGAGAAGTGATGGCACGTAGACAATCTGTGCTCGGGGGGGATTTAATTTATTTTTTTTACTAATGCAGTTTCTTCTTCTGAACTTACATGCTCTGCTCTCTAATTAGCTTGATCATGTCTCAGAAATCTGATCACACGGCTTGTTGTTGTTCAAATAGTGGAGTAATGGAAACAAACCAGCCCCCCCACAGTGTAACCTACAGATTGGTTCATGCATTTAGGGAGCCACCTGCTGGATAGATGGGAACATTACAGCTGTACTTGATGCTGTTCAGCTGAATGCAGTCCGTAGTTTAGCTCAGTCACTGACTGATGGACAGAGCTTCCAGGTCTGAATGGTAAAGCCACTGGGAAAGTGCCTTAAACCTGCACTCTTCATGGCAGCCAGCAGGGGGTGAGTGCAAATATAAAAAATCACTGGGGGTCCTGTGAGCTGTAATTCATGTTGTCAGATGCTAGTTTTAAGTCTAATTTAAATAGAACGTGATGTTTATGTTGTACACTAGGCTCAGCATTTTATTTCAAAGATCTCATTGATTATTTTCATTATTTACAGTAAATGTCTCGTTCTTATGTACTGTAGCGCTTTTCTACTCAAGCTGAGCACTCCAAGCTCTTCATACAACACATTTGCATTTACCCCTTCACACACACATACATAAAAGCACTATTTTCTATTTCATAGTGTTTTCTATTTAATGTTCATACTCCAATCATTGCATCAGAGAGGAACTTGGGATCCAGTATCTTGCCCAAGGACACTTGGTATGCAGACAGGAGCAGCCAGGAATCGAACCACCTTCCAATTAGTAGATGACCTGTTCTACCATCTGAGCTGGAGCCACCCCAACTGTGCAGAAGTCTTGAGGCACCCCTCGTTTCTTTATGTTCTGCTTGAAAATGGGAAATTTGTGCAGTGATTTGTTAACACGTGCAAACATACATAGAAATACAGCATATAAAGGCAAAAACAGAGTTTGTTCAGTTCTTTAAGAATTGCTTCTTTACTGCCACCCATTTCTGGTGAGGCTTTAGTGAACAGTAGGTGAATCAACTGAAGGTCCAGATGCATCTCTTGGGTCCCGTGTCAGGTCTTTGCTGGATTTTATTTCCCTATTTCTTAAGGACATGACTTTCAGATACTGTTAATCTGCTGCGATAGTCTTTTAGGCCTGACACTTTTTCTATGTCTTCCACTCGTCCAGTTTCATTAAATATTTTAAGGACAAACTCCACACCATGCTGAGATATGCCGAGTTTTCATAGGTCAGTGTTAATTGGCTTAACACAAAAATAATAACTGGGAAGAAACTAAGGAATACCAAAAGCATGGAGAACACGGAAACACAACACTGCCACAAAGACAACAAGACTCTGACATCTGTCGAGGGGAAAACTGAGACAGTAAATACACAGAGGGAACGAGGGGTGAGTGGAAACAGCTGGGGCAAACAGGTGAACAGAATGACACTAACGAGACTCAGGAAGTAAATCAAAACACAAAGTACAAGAGACAGGGGATGTCAAAATAAAACAGGAAGTGAGAAGACTGATACAAATGCAAACCTGACACCACATAAGGAGGACGCAGACAAGACACAACACCGGGAGACACACTGTGAAAAATAAACAAGAAACTCCACGCAGAGGGGAAACACTTTGGGACGGAACACAGGGAGAACTAAGGTGTAAAGCAATGGAATTAACTAGGAACACATGAAACAATGTAACAAAAACAGTAACATAACTACAAAAGATCATAAACTAAGAAACAAGAGGTCACAGACCCAGGACCATGACAGGCTTCTTGGAAGCATAAAGAAATGAGTGACTCGAGACTTTTGCACAGTACTGTATACAGATATTACCTGTTTAGTACTGTGATATATACATATTTTTAATGTTACTGATGTTCAGTTATATAACATTGGGTCTTTTTTAGGGTGGCAGTCCCATCAAACTAAAGAGGTTTTGTGGCACGTTATACATGCTATAGTCTTTGTACACTCCATATTCACTTTTTCTATCACAGTAACTATTAAAACCGCTTATGTTCTGTCTGCTGTTCATCTTTGGGTTTTAGTACGGATGCACCAATCAGCGTATGACGTTATGAGGCACATATTTCTTGCCAATAGAAATGTGAGACAATGATTAATAGTGCAGTTCCACAAAAGGTTGGACGCCAGGCCACTCGAGTCATGAGCTAGCATCAAAAAAGTCAACTCATCATTTAGAAACATGACAGATGCAGGGATGCCAACAACCACCAGGTGGCAGCAGAGGTTTTTCTTTCAAACTTCATCTGCTGCAGACTTTCAGAGTAAAAATCCAGGATTTTTTTATTTATTTATTTTTTTTACAAACTTCGAGCCTGAGTGTTTTCCTGTGTTTTTTTTTGTTTGCTTTTTTTTCACTGTGGCTGCACGTTGTATCGGGGAAACAGCTGTTTCAACAAAACAAAGCCAGACTAATGCTCAGAGTGAAACACGCACACAACCAGACAGAAGAGTAAACAAACGGATGTTCTGTTTTGTCAGGAAGAAGCAAACTCATGGCACAGAGCTGAGTCCATGGGAACTCTTGCTCAGGATTTATCCAACTCCCCTGCAATGTTTGTGGGGATCTCCAGTGTTAAGAAACCCTGAGCAGCTGAATGAAGGTGGGGCTTTGCCCACAGAATCCCAGCACAGGCAGGGATTTAAGCTGGGGAAAACATGTGGGCTCAATGATGACACTCCGTGTGAGTCAAATGATGGATAGAGATGGCTGGGTGCCGGTAATTACTGATGTTAATACTACAGTACACAGAAACTGCAGCAAGTGCACAGCAGGATGGCGCAAACGGTGTGCATGTGTAGGCACATTCGTAGCATTCTTTGCACCTCGCAATATGGATCAGGTGGTGAAATGGTGAAATTTACCACAGATTTCCAAGTGTTTGGAACAATAGAAGATTTAATGCCCTCATCTGTTGAGTCACTTTTGTGACAGGATAATTGTTTTGTCTACAATATTCAGTTTTTATGACAAATACCAAAATGACTGGTTGGCTTATGGATAATCCTGTTTATTAAATGCAGTTAGTTACACAACAGAGCATGTATTGTTACCTTTGCTTATTTACTGCTTCTTTTGGGCCCCTTTGGTTTTGGACTCTGCATTTTGAAGCATTGGTGTTTTGTTTTTTTTTCCTGCCATGTTGGTGTCAGAGGTGAGCATATGAAGATATTGCAAACAAGGATAGTTAGCAAGATGCATTCATGAGCTTTATGAGTACAATACTTAGACACAGATATCCGCTAAAAATACACAAACTTCTCAGATATTCAGTGACTTGAACTAGCAGAGATGAGGCCAAGCAGACAGATCAGTTCCATGCTGTCTGTGATGGGACACCACGAGCAGCCACGCCTCAACCTTTGATCCCTCATGGATACCCAAATGGATAAGTTATGAAAAAAAAGTATATGTGAAGAGGGAAACTCTCCCCGGAGGCCAAAGCTATTCTATGTAACAGGCTGTAAACATATTTATCTCTGTTGTAAAGTTGAACATTTTAACATGGGAGACTGTGGGGATTGATTCACTTTTGGAGCCAGCCTCTAGTGGTCATTAGAGGAACTGCAAATTCAACCCAGGGCAGCTTCACCTGCAGTCTTTTAACCCAACAATCTTTCTCCTGTTTGGATGACATTGATTAGATCTTTAGGAAGATGGTCTGTCAGTGGCTGCAGTATATCCACAAAGCTGTTATCACAACCTAAAAACCACTGAGGTACATAAAGGAGTTTTTCTCCATCAAATACATATTATCACAAGGAAAATAACATTATTTTTTTCAACTGTTTAAATCTTATATACCCCAGCTGCAGAGTTGCACTCGCCAGACATCTTCATCATAAACACTGAAGGTCTTCCTCCCTTCACTTCAGTGTTAGTGAAATTTATAACGACGGCTACAACAAAAACATTACTGCATGTGTGGGTTTTGAACCACTGAGCAGACATTCTTTCAAGCAAAAACACCCAGAGATGCCAATTCAAACACTTGCTGTTTACAACCTATAAATGGAGTTGAAGCTGGGGTAGACATGTTTTTTTTTAAAGTTTTTTTTTTAAATAATGTGTTTTTGGCCAAAAAAAAATAAATAAAAAAATTCTTAATTACCTTTGAGTGGTCTGAGAGGGAATTCAACGACTCCTGCGACTATTTTAGCCTCTCTTCTCAGGCTTTAGAATATCTAACTCTTCATGATGGGAGATGAGTGGTGTAAGGTAGTACAAAGAGTGAGGTCCACAGAAGATAGAGTGGATGGAGCAGTGGGTTTAAGCACAGGACATTAACTTCAGAGAAGCAGGGTTTCTGCTGCAGCAAAAGTCATTGAGTCTAATTTTAATTTGACCTCATATTTAAAGAAAAAAGAGGAAAAAAGTAAAAGCTGTAATCTAGTGTGAGGACAGAGCCAGGACAGATAAGAACTGTTCCTGGAACTTCCTGGAAAGTGTTAGTTCATGAATATATACACACTTTAAAAATTTTCTCAAAGTTTTGAAAAGGCTTTCAGAAGTATAATTTTACCTTAAATATGTCTCATCACCGTGAGACTTTCCTGCACATACTGCTGCTAGTTTTGCCTCCTCACATCTAGATCAGGCAGTGTGTTAAGACGTGCTGATGCGTTGCAAAGCTGTTCACTCGCCTCCGATACTGAGCTTCACCACAAATGAAAAGGCAGCCTGCAACTCGTGTTGGTTAGAAATGAGTCCTGGAAATTCTCGCAAAGCAAAAACTGCCGGTCCAAAGTGCTTCAAACCGATGGGAAGTCGTTTGGGACGACAATGAGAATTTTGTTTTCACTTTAATAAACACACTTTGATAAGTTGACGGTGTTTCCAGACTCAAACAGAATTTTCAGAATTGTTCATTTTGTGGCAGTATTTAAGACTTTGGATACTCGTGTAATACTTAAAAGATGAAGCTGTTTGTTTAAGACCTTTTTATTTGGTTTGCACCAACAGCTACTTTTAGATGCTCCCTTGTTACAAGTGGTCACCACAGCAGGTAGCTCCGCCCCTCCTGATGCAACCCCAAAGGACACTTCTGTCTCCGGCTGGAATCGAACCAGCAACCTTTCACTTGCCAAGTGAATGTGTGAGGCATGTAACTGTGGCCACCTTTTTATATTCACGTTCTGTTTGCAGTTTAAAAAAGAGGAGCAAACTGATGGGAAAAAAACCATCTGAGGAGTCGTAGGTTCAGGGTTTTGGTGTGTGTGTGTACACAGGAGTGACGTACGGTGTATGTTAGTGCGTCGCATGTGCACGTGTTTGTGCACGAGAGGAAAATATGAAAGGAAGGATGGAGAGAGTGAGAGTGAGGAGGGTGGAGGAAGAGGAAATTCTCAAGCCCCTGCCCCTCTGATTGTGTTGTAAGGGGGTTCAGCCCAGCCCTGTGGGACTATATGCTCATTCCAAAGGACCAGGGGAAGGAAATCACCCACCACTTTATAACCCCCTCTCTCCCCCCTCCCTCCAGTGCTGTATAGCATACCACAGACCCAGAGTCAGATAGCAGCCGGCGCTCCACACTCCTCATCATCTCCTCATTCTGATCAACACCCACCCCTGCTGTCCTCTCATCTTCTTAATGATTGATATGAGCAGTTGTTGCACCCCCTCACTCTATTACTCATCATCTGCACAGATGTCTTCTCTCCGGTATCTTCTGTCTCCTCATCACTGCGCTGCTTCTTCCCTCCTCTCCTCCCTCCCTCCCTCCACCAGGAACATTTCTGCTCTGTTTATTCTCCAAAGCTCCAACTTCCTAACAAGGTAAAGCCCAGCCTGAGCGCTCCGGGCTCCTCACTTTCACACCCAATATGGAAGTCCTGCTTCTTCCCATGTGGTCCAGGAGTGTTGTTTAACTGGGGACGGTGCTGGACATCATCCCGATGGAGGGGCACGTGGCTTTCCTGCTTATCGAGCAAAGCGTGTTTGGTTTTCACACGTATGGGAACATTCCACGCGACTTGTGTCACAGCTCGTCACAGAAATGCTCGTCACATGCGGTACTGAAGCATGAGCCTACAGAGCATTAAAGGGAACCTGCTGCGCTTTCTCTTATTTTCATATAATCTGTTACTAACGGGGGGATGCAAATATTAAATGTAAATGTTTCAAATAACGATGATGTGATGGAAGTAATCACTCAGTTTCTTTTGCACTTGTGGCTCTTTATTGACGTCATTGCGAGTGGATATTCCTAATATGGTGATCTCAGGCACACAACCTTGGCTGTAGGCCAAACCTTCTGTTTCAAAGGGGCAGCCAATGAGGAGAAAGCTGGTTTAAATGTATGTGAAAGTGAGCTAAAACATCTTGTTTCAGACAGATAAAGTGAGGGGCTGCACCACGGCCCAGTGTGATGAAAAGAAGGCTTATTTTGAACTGCAAATAACTGCAGAGGTACTCGAGTGGAGTCCAAGAATAAAAATGTGGAGTGGCGCGGTGGTTAGCACTGCTGCCTCACAGTTAGAATACCATCTGGAAGGCCTGGGTTCAATTCCCCTTGGCCCTCTCTCTCTGTTTAGAGTTTGCATGTTCTCCCCGTGTCTGTGTGGGTTTCCTCCAGGTACTCCGGTTTCCTCCCACAGTCCAAAGACATGCACTTACTGGGGTTACTTACTGGGCTCCAGCCCCCCTGCGACCCTAAACAGGATAAGCAGAAGTGAATGGATGGATGGATGGCTGGAAGGTATATAACCTGTTATGACTAGTATATTATCTGCTGGCTTACCCAGCTCCAAGCTTTGTCAGACCCTACAGTACTTAACATTGACCCTATAAGGTCAGATCCCAACAGCACTGCATTTGCTAGTCATACTAATGGGTGAAGGTTGGCCTTAAAGGGAGAGAAGCTAAAATGACTTGTTTTAGTCCAGTGTAAGGATCAGGAGAAGTTTACATAAAGATTACATTATGACTGTTGATTATGGAGAGCTACTCTAGAGGAGGCTAAGGTCCACTCTAAACTGTTTTTCTACCAATAATTAGCCGACTCATTGTTTGAGCTATTTATCAAATATTTACTGCTCGTTCGTTCTTACTTTCTTACTGTGGGTTTGGGAACAGCGCCCGAGCCATGTAGAAGCCATAATGGATGGCAGTTGCACAACATGAGCTTTCTTATCCAATGAGCTTTCCTGTTTGTCATGAGGTTATACACCAGTAGATTTTTCCAAACATGGAGGATTCCCGTCTGCTATATGCAGCCCTAAAATGCTGAAAAACTCGTGATGGGATGAAGACGTTTGTATGATTGGACTGGAAGCTCCCGCTGTGCGGCGGGGGGCTCGGGGTGATGCTGCTTTTATTATTTCCAAAGTCAAAAATGAACTGTCAGTCAGACTCAGAAAACATGGATATCTGCGATTCCTTGACAAATCAGCAAGATTCTATGGTATGATATAAAAACTATAGAGCCTCTGCTAAATGGCTTTGTGGGCAGATTGTTTCAGCAAACCTCCGCCAAGGCCATAGGGTCAATGACGCTGTAATACGTGTATCTAAATACTGTGAAATAATCTTTCATCTTTCCCAGACAACAATAACCCCCTATCCCACAATAGTGAAGAATCCTTAATCCGGATCACCGCCAAAATTTAATCACTTCTTCCTCTTGTGATTTCCAACCACTCCACAAAATTTCATCGAAATCCGTTCATAACTTTTGGAGTAATCCTGCTGACAAACAAACAAACAAACAAACAAACAAACGTGACCGAAAACATAACCTGCTTGGCAGCGGTAATAATCATTTATAATGATTTTGATCATAATAATCGATAGTCATTTAAATGAATGTGTTTGTTTTGTTTTTTTGTCCTGAGTGGGTCTTGGTGCTCCCTGGCAGATTATGAGTCACGGTGTAGAAACAAATCCTTTCAGTTTGACTCTGGGAACTTTCTGGGACGCTGTGTACATCCCCGTAGGATTTCATGGTGCCTCCCACATTTGAAGGCCTCTAATTAAGAGGTCAAAAAAGCCCCCCCATGTGCAAATATAGTCCAGCAAGCGCTTAAATAGAAACTAAATGCTGCTCTATGATGTAATTACACTTTTAGGTCTTAAAAGGAAGCTTCTCACTTTCTCTGGTTTCAGTTTGTAGACATACTCTTTGTTCAGCACTCACATACCAGTGAATACATATTTTATCTTACATTCATCATCCTATAGCTTACATTTAGCAGGGCGGTACACCTGATGTAAGTAATGCTACCAGTGACAAGTAAAACTTGTGGATGTGCATTAATTTAACCTTCGATCTAAGTCAAAATCATTTGGTACCTACTCCTAAACCCCTAATATGCAATAATATGTGATCATCTCATCAAAACAACCACATTTTTCCCCTAAAGGGTTAGATATGAAAGAAATCCTTTGTAGCTGCTCCAAGAACATGAGCTCTGAGTGCTTGAGTTGAAGGTAACTGGACTTGTTTTTGGTTCATAAAGCCATTTCACCTCTCATCTAAGACGCTTCTTCAGTTCTAAAAACTGATGGAGAGTTTGAGGTATTTGACCCCTCGTGAAGTTGGCCCCTTTTTTAATGGCGTCCTGAGAGTCGTTGAGAGCCACTTGTGTTTGGGCATTTTGTCCCAAGAACATATGGCCCTTTATGAGTCACATGATTACATGGTGGCTCATCAGCTCTCAGGACCACCTCTAAAGGGACATCCCCACTAGGGGTTAAATACCTGAGGCTTTCATTCAGTTTTTAGAACTGAAGAAGCCTCCTAGATGAGAGGAGAAAGAACCAAAAACAAAATAGTCCAGACGTCTTCATTTAAAGCGTTTAGGTCTAAAAATGGAGATGCACTCATGAAACATCTGCTGATGTCAGCCTGTCAGCAATTATCCTTTACTGTCAGTGTCTGATGTTTAACTGTTGTCACACCAGGTTTGGGGTGGCTGCATGTTTAAAGATAGTGTGATGAAGAGCTTAAAGACTTAAAGTTCAGTTCTTTCTTATAGAAGTAAGATTTGCTAAAAAACAATGTTAAATAATAAAAAGTTGTGCGGGCGTGCGTGATGTTACCTCACGGTCTCAGCATCCTTCGTGAGCTTTTTGCACATTAAATATTTTATATTTGTTCCATTTATCAAGGCGAACAAAATTAAACAAAATCTCACTTCTGGGTGTGCAAAACATCAAAATGTGATTCACCAGGAGGGAAACTCAAACTGGTGAGCTCTCACTCAGGAGACCAAATGTTTTCCTACTGAGCTAACTGAGCAGCACGCTTACTCAGCCACACCAACACTGCAGACATCAGAGAGGCGACAGCTGTGACATCCAGATAAGTGAGTGTAACGCAGGACGAGAGGGGAAGATTATTTGCATGTATTTTCATGTATTTGCATGTAAATTACACATTGGAAAGTTGATATTTAAACAAAAAGCAGGTGTCCTCTAATACCAGTCTAAAAAAAATGAAGAGAAAGTTCGATCAAAACCGTTTCATAACCAACTAAGTTGACAGTCAAATGTACTCACAAAGGGACACATGCAGTTATTTTATTTAATGCATTGTTTCTCAAACTTTTTCTGGCGCTTCAGAAGCCGGACAAGAGTTCACACCCCATCATTTTTATTCAACATTAAAGGTATTTTATATAAAAACTCTCTGCAGAATTAGCAGTATGGTGTTATTTTATAAAGTTTCAGTATAACCAGAAGTAAAACCAGCATTACATTTTGCTCATGTGCATTTGTTTTATGTTGCTACTTGAAAGATGTCGTCTAACTAAACTATTTGTTTAAAAAAAAAAAAAGTCCAGTCTGTAATAGTAAGCTGCAGAAATACTTAAGTAACACAAGCTTAAAGATTGGATTTTACAGAACTTCGTAGCTTTTGTTTCACATTAACAAAGGATCCAAATGGAATTTCCATCCAGATTATCCTGTGACAAGGTCGTGGGGTCTGGAGCCTATCCCATAGGATGAGAGGTAGGGTACACCCTGTACAGGTCGCCAGCCTGTCGCAGGGCTAACACAGAGGGACAGACAACCATTCACACCTATAGACAATTTAGAATCATCAATTAACCTAACCCCAGTAACTGCATGTCTTTGGGTTGTGGGAGGAAACCGGAGTACCCGGAGAAAACCCACGCAGATACGGGTGGTGTGCTCCCTCTAGGTTGTGGCACAGAGGCTGCCCAAAATTGAGGGACTTCAAGTATCTTGGGATTTTATTCACGATGATGGGAAGGAGTTGGGCTGGCGAGTTGGTGCGGCATCTGCAGTAATGCAGGCGCTGTACCGGACTGCTGTGGCAAAGAGAGGGCTGAGCCAAAAGGCAAAGCTTTCCAATTACCAGATCTATGTTCTAACCCTCACCTGTGGTCATGAGATCTGGGTAATGATCAGTAAGGCTGCGAATACAAGCTGCCTGCCTTTTGGAGGTTTTTCATGCATGCCCAACTGGGAAGAGACCCCGGTAACACCTTGAGACCCTGGAGGAACTGAAACAGTTGCTGGGGAGAAGGACTAATGGAATACCACCATTAGCCTGCCACTAATAGTGTCATTCCAACCTGAATTTGGATAAGCAGACGATAATGGATGGATGGATGTCTGTGCCCACCTGTAATAGCTCCATGCTACACCAGTGGAGTCTGCTCCACAGTTTTAGCATCACTGCTTTAATGCAGTAATCTGACCAAGGGTCTAACTGGACCACTGGTGTTGGTGGACATGGTGACATCTGTCCACCATTGTCCATTGCCCTCACTAGTAGCATTTACGCTTGAGCCATGTGAGCTGGGTGCCTTTTTTTTTTCTTGGTGTATATGGAGGGAAATACATATCAAAAGTTTCACAAGCAGTTTGTTCCTACCTAAAAGTATGAGCAGATAGTCTTATTTCATTTGCTCAAACTTAGCTGCTGCACTGTTTGTGTTTGTTCTCCTAGTACCATCTGTGCAGGCATAATCTACTGTGTGTGTGTGTGTCTCCCCCTTCCTCCTGTCTTTTTATGTTTCGCATTGCAGATTTGTTTAAGCTCCCACATAAGTGCAAAATCATTCACTAAAGTTGAACTTGCCAAGATGTGTCTTTGCATCATTTTCACATCAACCTGGGAGAGTTTGTCTCTCTCTCTCCATGATCTCTGTATGTAAGCCTGCTGCTTCACTGCATATCTTAGTGCAACATTAACTTGTCTTTCAGAGAGTGCAGTTTATTGAAAGGAGGGGTGTGCACACAAGACTGCGTAGTTTTAGGGATATCCTGTATGATTAATCAGCATACATCAGAGAGAACATTGTGTTTAAGAAGCATGATAAGAGGGAAGTATAGGGTTCAGAAAAGCACCGGACAGCCACCATAACACAGTACAAAACACACAGTCTGACTCTCACACAGTCTCAGGACTGGCCACCTCCCAGTTTCATATCAATGACTTGACAACTATTCACAACAGATATTACAGTTGCTTTGAAGAATTTGGCTCGAGACAGGAAGAAAAACTCATTACATAAGGTGTAGAGCCTTCCAGTAAAAGCATACAGCCGTCTCCTTTATTTGGAAAGCCTATGCCTCAGCACACTGAGCTGTTTTGGTTTTCCGTCCTTCGAGGGAATCTGACAATTTATGAGCCGCTGGTCCAGGTGCTCTCCCTTGCTGACCCTTATTGGTAGACCCAGTGGGAGTCCACAGAGAGGCCTCGAGGACAGAAGGGAAAACTGTGCAGAAATTCTATAGTTATACAGCTTCTTTAATGTCCTTTAAGATGTTAATGATCAGCTGTAATCGTGTACACTGGTGCAGGGCCTGTTTGGGGAGAGCGGAGCCCAGGTTATTTTTTTGTAACTGCAATTTACTAATTTCCCCTGAATGCATCGCAAACAATCATCGTAAAGTTGCTGGTTTGAAAAGATGACAGCTATAAGGATCCACTTAAAAGTGTGTGTGTGTGTGTCAGTTCAAAGCGTGGCTGTTGAGAACAGACAGATTGTGGGTTGCAGTTTTCTCGATGACAGTTCATCCAAACAACATGAGTGAGAGACAATAAATATTTTAGACCATCGGAGTGATAACGTTGGCCGGCTGTTATTCCCTGTTTTTAGTGTTAAAGTCAGAATTTGGTTAAGATGATGGTTAAAGGCTTGGCACTAAGTTATAATTGTTAAATATAAGGTTTTAGGTGCATTAATGCAAAAAAGAAAATAATAAAATATCACAAAGAGAGCCAAACAAACATGCCTTCCTGCCTGTATGTATGTATTTTTCAGAGTCTTTCACAGGTTTTCTTGTTGAAAATATGTAGCATTTGAGCATGTTAATGGCAACAAATAAATAAATATGGCTGGTTGTGGTTGCATTCTTTTTTTTTTTTTTTTGGTTTATTTTCTCTACTGTAGTGAAAAAGCTTAATCCAAGTCTAATACCAAACCATTAACTTTGTTTACCCCCATAGTCGGACTCTTCATCATTAGATCAAAATGTACATGTCCAGTGCTGGTTAATGAACAAATAGTGAAGTTAAACATAAGCATTTGCACGCAGCTCAATTTTCTGTTATTTAATCTTGTGCATTTTAAAGTCTTACTAAAGCTAAAGTGGTCAAGCAAGAGATAACAGCTAATTCATTCAGCAAAAATCGAGGAGTTTCCTTGGAGAAAGGGGAAGCTCATGTCCAGGAGGTAGTTTTAAAATATGGGAGAAACCCCGGAAAAACTGTATTGTTGGCAGGAATTTGGGGGGGAGGATCCTTTGTTTTAAACTTCAGTAACTTTGATTACTTGTTGTTTGGTAGTAATGAGTAGTCTAATATTTTCCAGCTGCAGACCTCGAGAAAAATGAGAGCTTTTTGCCTCATGAGACAGTTGTGTGGTCAGTGTAGGAATCAAAGCCTGGAGGGTAGCTGGTTGTATGAATGCGCAGACAGACAGCTGAAATATCCTGAATCATTGATTGCACTGAAAGCTGTTTAGTCTGGGCAGACAATGTGTGCTACAGCTGAAAGGACTCACACAGTGGTTTCTTTATTGTGTGCAGCTGAGTTTGTTTTGATGCCTATCTGTAGATTTCAAGATGTTTCAGTAAAAAAGGCCATCACAATGGTGTTGATTTAACTTGAAAAAATTCATTTAACCAGTGACACAAACATGAGATCTCTTACTGTGTGTTAGCACTGAATTCAGCCTTTGCTGGGAGTGGGAGCTGCTGGGCAGCGTCAGCCTGCTAACAGTAGATGCTGTTTGACTTTGACCACAGTACAAACACTGTTGAATTTGAATATACCTCTTGCTTTTTCATGCCTGCTTGACAACTGCTCAGCATCATTATTCATAGTGCAGCACACACTCTGGATTTCTTCATAATGTTCAGAAGCTTTTTATGGGGCGTGAAGTTAATTAATTTTTCTCTCTCTTTCTCTGTTTTTTCCAGTGTGCCGAGTAGCATGCCACAAGAAATGTGAAGTCAAGGTAAGAATTTGCACATATAAAAACACTAAAGGGGACTGTCATATTTGAAGATATTTGCATACAGTATTTACTAATACCTTCATGCATCAGAATATTGGTTTGCACATTAAGGCACGTGAGAAGAGCCGACTGTTCCCTATTTATTTTGAGCCGTGCACTCTTTATGATGTGCTGATGTGCACATATACATGCAGATGTTGAGATAGGTGGGGTTTTAGGGAGTTTATGTTCTGCAAAAGAATCTTAAGAATGTCTAAACAAGCACTCTTTGTACCAGAATATGTTTATGTTGGATGAGCGCTCGTGTCTTGGAGATCGCCCCGCGTTCTAAAAATAAAAGACCTCTTGATGGAGCCGGAGCTCGAGTCTTCTTGTTGTGCAGAGGCAAAGAGCACGAAAATGGGAGGGAAAACAAAGAGAAACGGGAGTTTGTGGAGGATTATTAGAAAGGCACAGCATTCATTTAGGGTTTAGGGCAGGATTTGCACACATACAGCACATACCTAAACACACACCCCTCATCTGGTATCCATTATTTGAAATGGGTGCTAGTTGCCAGCGTTGCCCTCTCTGTTTTACACACAGGAAATGCCAGGGGTGCAGGGCAGACGGGCCACGCTGAATATGAGGCGGGGGCTCTGGTGAACCATGTGAGGGAGGTCTCCAGTGGAAAGTTATTAAACAAAATGGCTGAAATGATATGCCCTACGTCCTGGCTCATTGGTCGTTGCGTTTCAATATTATAACAATGGGAGTGCGAGTATTTTAGGAAGGTTTCAGGAATGGGTTCACCAAAACCAACAGGAGAGCAGGTGCAAGGCTTCAGGTTTATTTGCACAGGTTTAAGATTTGAGACGTTCCCCCATTTAAAATATAAAGTTTCCACCATCTCCCGAAAGCTCATGCAGCTACTGTGAAAACTGTTCAGTGATCTATGTGGAATATTCTTACTGATATTTAAGAGAAAATGGAGCCTTTATCAGGTTTTAATCTAACGATGAATTGAGATCATCATCATCTCTTAAACAAAGCCTTTTTGGATTTTTTTTATCTGAATGTTTTGGCAATGCTGGAAACATTTTCACTCCTGCAGCTGCCTCGTGCTCATTGAGCAACATCCCTACTGTAGGCGATCCCGTCTAATATCTCTTATGCCTCTGTCATCACTAATAAACTGCTTTGCTTAAGAAACTTTAGTCTTTAATCTCATGTTGCTGTGTTATTTTTTATTTTTTTTTGTACTCGGTGCGTCTATGTGAACTCTGTTTTACTCTTGGGTAATATTTTGTTGGGAAAAAATGGGTGTATATAGTGTATATGAGACATATGTGGTAATTTAAGGGTTTATTCTTATTCTAACAATGAACTCTCACGAACTCGAACCTCTTCGTGAACACTTGAACTTCTTCAGTGGGCTTAAACAAGCAATTTACTACAGAAATGTCCAGTTAGGACGGTTTGGTGAATCTGACTTGTAGGAAGCTGAGGATAAGAACCCTTTGTCTGGTTCTCTTTTAAATTTGGCTTAAGAAAGGTAGATAAGGATGGTCACACTGTAGCTTCCGGGTCTCAAAAGTGAAGCCAGCGCAGAAAAGTCTTGGTCGGAAAAGTTATGGTTGAAAATTGCTTGTGTAGACGTCTGTGGGAAGCAGCTCTTTCTCTGTGACCCAGTAAACACTTTCCTGCTGGCTTTATGGCTCAGCCACTACTTTCAAGTTAAATTAAACAGAGCACGAAGTCCATTTTGTAAATTTTGGCCATTCTACAAGAAGATTTTCC
Organism: Australoheros facetus; assembly: GCA_030220045.1. Lineage (NCBI taxonomy): Eukaryota > Metazoa > Chordata > Actinopteri > Cichliformes > Cichlidae > Australoheros > Australoheros facetus. The sequence continues at coordinate 19,079 of JASGAU010406261.1, forward strand.
AGAAAATGTCATGAGCCTGTGGTTTTAAAGTCAGATCCACCCCACAATTATCACATCCATTCATCTTGAGGCTTCGAAATGACACTTCACTAAACAGGAAGTGACACCACAGTGACTCCGTCCATCTTTTCTGCTGTGTGTGAGATTGCTAGCTCGTTACAATAATCAATCTTTACCATCCAAAGAGGCAGCTATCTAAACAAACTCTATTGCATTTTTAAATTTATACTTTCTCCTTATATCCACTAATAACTAACTCTCAGTTAGTGATCTGTGCTTTGTGTAGATCTCTTGTGAGATTTTGCTTCATTAGAAACATTAATTGGTTCCTCTGGTGTGAAGATGTTTCTCCAAATGCGGAAGTGCTATAACTCAAATTTTATGAAACTCGGTGGAGCAACGGCAGAAGAATAACATTAATCGCTGCTGTGGATTCAGATCTCTTGGTGCAGGTCAGGGATGAGCTCTCTGACTTCCTTCAAAGTATATCCTATAGATCCAGTGCAATTTAAATGGGTCTTATTGAGGGAAAAGCGTGTTGCTGAAACGTGCAGAAATCTAATTTTTTCTCCTCTGTTTTTCCCACAACTCATGCAATTTTTCACGTGTGATAAATGGAAGTGCACAGTACACGATAACGTTTGAATTTCAGGAAGCCGGAGGTCAAATTTGTTGGAGAAGCCCAGCAAACTGCCAGTGTCTATATATACAAACCTGCAACTTTCCATCTCCAAAAATCACAGCAGCATTTCCTTTTCTAAACATTTCAGCTAAAAATGTCAAGGCTTTGGCAGGAAGCAATTTGCTAAAAAGCCTGAGATGAAACACAAGGGAGTGACCGCGACAGGGTCAAGCATGATAACTATCGGCACTCAGTCGGGCCTGCAAGAACACTTTTTATGACTGATTTATTTTGAAAACCAGCTAAAGCTCTTTTCTCTGACCTGTCAGCCATATATGATCTAAAATGTTAGGAATCTGAGCACTTGATAATAACTCAAAGGTAGGACAGTTTCTGTAAGTACACACGACAGTTGTAAATCTCCATCTGGAGATATGTGGCCTGTATTTAACCTGACAACAGCAAACAAATGGTCACAAAATACGTCCCCACCTTCGTGCGTGTTTACTCACAACTGGATGCAAAAAATTTGTTAAATCTTGTCAGTAAAATTTCACTTCTGGGTGTTGACAGGAAGGAGCCAAAAACAGCACGTTGGATCAACCTGGATTTCAAAGTGCACCAAATGGAGTGCTTTTGTCTCCATTTTTTTTTAGGCTCGTTGACAAGTCGTCCTTTCTTTTACTCATATAAATATGAGGCAGGATTTTTGGGACTTTCCTGCCATCCTACTGTGAAAGCACTGAGGAAAGGTAAAACCTTAAACTGCTTAAGCACTCAGCACTAATTTCAGTCTAAAGGCATGGCTTGTATGCTATGAAAACTCCCACTGTGACTTACATGAGTACATTCAGACTTCAGTTCTAGTCTATAGTATTTATTTCTCCCATTTACATCAGTTGCTCTTACAGAGTATTGTATCTAGAGAAAGCTGTGCTGAAAAATCAGTTCAGCACACCATCTTTCCAAAAATAGCTGTTTTTCATGGGGACTATATTCAACTGGGGATTAATACGCATGAACCGAGGGCTGTGTTGCAGAGGAAATTTAACCTCAACTCAAAAAAGTTCAGAGCTGGCAACAGTTCGTTGCCTGAATCAAGGTAGTTTTAAAGATGTTGGTTGGTTTGTCCAGTTTTTACTCTGCTGGAGATTACACATTCATGTGAAAGAGGTAGTGTTGGCACTAAATAACCAGACGTAAGCACGGACAGGTCCAGAGGAACATATTTCTCACAAGAATAAAATGTGTCCCCAAATAAACGTGAGGAAATTTTGAAAAATGATAGTAGCCTTATCAGTGCCCAATCATTATAAACACACTTGTAAATTCAATTAACTTTTTGTTTATAAAACACCAGTTTGCAATAATGGTCAGCTCAATGTGCTTTGCATTGTAAGATCCATCCATCCATCCATCCATCCATCTTCTTCCGCTTATCCTGTTCAGGGTTGCGG
>JASGAU010406261.1:21163-32986 GCA_030220045.1 Australoheros facetus
TCAGAGGAGGGCGAGAGGCAGGGTACACCCTGTACAGGTCGCCAGCCTGTCGCAGGGCTAACACAAAGAGACAGACAACCATTCACACTCACATTCACACCTGTGGGCAATTTAGAATACCAATTAACCTAACCTCAGTAACTGCATGTCTTTGGACTGTAAATAGAGAGCCAGAGAACCTCAACATTTAGATGATCCCCTCTGATCGAGGACGTGGGAAAAGTGGTGAGGAAGAACTTCCTTTTAACAGGAAGAGAACTTCATCAGACTCAGGCTCAAAGAGGAGCAGTCACCTGCAAGTCTTATATAAAGTCAGCACGTAGCCCATAAAGGGGCATCCACAGAGGAAGAGATTCACTCACCGAAATAACTAAAATGTCCATTCTCATAGCACGACAGGAATGTGTTATCCGGTGTAGTTCTGCGGCTTTAAACCTATGATTTCGGTTATGTTGTTTGTGGAGTTGTAGCACCTAAAGTCAGGACTAAGCTGAGGTGCCCAGTAGAACCTGTTGGTTTTCACTGATCCTTCGTTGCATGTCAAGTGTGTTTTGAGAAGGAAACCACCATGTTGCACCATTAATGAGGAAGGAGGTCTGAGAAAGCAAAGTAGAAGAAAGTATTCTCTCTCTCTCTCTCTCTCTCTCTTTCTTTCTACTGGTGCTTTCATCCCCTGCCGCTCTGAAATGATGAAGCACTTGTTTTGTCAGCTCCTGAAATTCTCAGAATGCATGCTTCGAAACTGTGGAGAAAACCCGTGTGTTTCTTTGTGTTGGCTCACTTCCACTGTGTGCTTTTGTTATTTCAGATTTGTTGTTTGTGACCCTTTTAGTTCCTTTCACTAAGCACACCATGTGTCAGTTTGAGCTCTGCTGCCGCTCGCAGCTTCCTGATAGATGTGCCCTCATTCGGCTCATCAAGTTTGCCAAGTGAAAAGCTGCAAATTGCTCCTTTTGTTTTCCTGAATGTTGCAACTTTTTTTTTTTTTTAACTAACACTTGATTCCTTTTTATCAAACACAAATCATGCTACTGAAACATCCATTGAAATAAGCATGAATGATAATAAAAGTAGTGGGTTGACTTGCAGCATTGAGCTTCTTAGATAAATATCCTCCCTTCCAGGAAGTTTCTGGATCATACTACATAGCACTGAGTTCAATAGTCATTCTGGCACCTCTTGCCTGTCAGTGGCTACCGTTTCCCAACATTTTTAACATTTCTGCGCAATCACCTGGAGATATAAAGTTTCGGGGCGGCTACGAATAAGAGAAACAGTCTACCTTGTATTATTTATCACCTCCAGATCTTTGACACATCCAAACACCTGTATCCACACATGCTATATGCATTTTTTAGAGAGATCGTCAGGTCTGCAGCTGGCCTTCTCCTCACCTGGAGAACAATGTTTGCATCTATAACTGTGAAAGGCTGGAGCAGTTATCTGGTTAGCTTCATGCAGAGGCACTTGCTACAGAGCACTTCTTTCAACAGTAAATCCTTGAATACCTACCAGGTCTGCAGAGCTTGTTCTGTTGTTGACTTCTCTCTACTTCTATTTTTTAGATTTTTTTGTGATTATTGTTACTTTATTTGGTTAATCTTTGTGAGAAATTCTCAGAACTCACATCCAATAAATCAAAAGGTTTTCCATCTAAATGGATATGGATGAACTGTTCACACATGAATCCGGGTAATGAGGTCTGGATTTTGTACAGATCTGATTCTCTGGACATTGTCCAGATGTGTCCTTTCACGTGTATAGCAGACAGCTGGAGATTGATGGTTGTAAGGTGGTGCCTGTGCCGATCAAGCAGGAGGCCGGAAACAACGCACATCAGCACACACTCGCTGTCTGTTAATTGTCTGAATGTATGAATCAGTGAAAGGTCAGGGCTGCAGTGCATGTGCTAAAATGGCTAAGGTGTGCTGGTCCATCACTTGGGTCCAGGGTGAAAAATCTGTTAACTGCAGAAACATCTGGCATGAAATGAATGCTCCCCAGAGGGTTAATCCTACCTACTCTGGTTAGTGAGTATCATTTGGTATAAAGCATCACTATTTCTTAACCAGATTCACAGGGCTCCATCCATCCATCCATCCATCCATCCATCCATCCATCCATCCATCCATCCATCCATCCATCCATCCATCCATCCATCCATCCATCCATCCATCCATCCATCCATCCATCCATCCATCCATCCATCCATCCATCCATCCATCCAAATCATTGGGTTGGAGCTGCTGTCATTGGGTGAAAGGTGGGGCACACCCTGGACAGAGTCATCACATGTGGAGTTAGACACCTACAGCCATTCAGAATCACCTAACATGCATGTCTTTGGACTGTTGGAGGAGAACCTGGAGAAAAGCCATACCAAAAGGCCCCAGGCTGCCAGCAGATTTGAGGCAACAGGGCAAACCTCTGCTCCACCATGCAGCCCTCATAGACTGTTGCTGCTAGCCATCCAATACATCCTTCAAGCTGGCTTCACCAGGCAGAAGTTCACCTAAGGAAGAAACAATCAGTGCATTTAAATACAAATTCATTTGAATTCATTGATTTTAATTTGTTTCCCTGGGCCGGTGTAGCAGGATTTCAGATTTAAACAGTTATTCCACACTGTGCCAGAGGAGGGAAAGAAATGGTAAATAAACGGGTTTTTATATTGCACTTTTCTACTGGAGCACTCAGCGCACTTTTATACAGCACGTCTCATTCACCCAATCACACAAGCACCTCTTTTCTGTGTCTAAGTGCTTTCAGTCTAACAATCACACTCTGAAAGGAGCAACTTGAGGTTTAGTATCTTGCCCAAGAATATTGTGGCAACCAGACTGGAGCAGCCAGGGATTAAACCACCAACCTTCCGATTAGTAGATGACCTGCTCTGCCTCCTGAGCTACAGCCACCCCAAAAAGACGTGTACTGTGAAAAGTGGTGTTCCCACGGTGATGTCCCGTGTCTCTTGAGTGTCTCTGACACATTTGATGTCTTTTTTTTAGTTTAGGTTTTTTTTTTTCTTGTCCTAAAGCTTCATCCCCCTCCATGAGCCTTTTGCTTCAGCAGTCACAGCAGCTGTCAGGATCATTTGGCTTGATTAACCTTGACTACTGTTCCAGTTACTTCCTGTAGATACCACATGTTGCCACAGGGCTGATTTATCACACAGGCAGAAACTGGAAGCTGTGTCACCACAACTGAGCCCTTTTTTTTAGTAAAGTGAGACCAGTGGTGAGTATGTACCTGCCGACTTAGGTGGTTTTACCTTTAATTTCTATAAAATTTTCATGTTTCTGTTCATTCTTTGGACTTGATGACATGTAGTATAACTTAACAGCTAGTGTTGTTTCACTCCAGACGCTTTTCATTTAAATAAATTGAATTATCATCAGGAAATGTATTTTACTCATAGTGCTCAACCTCCCCTTGATGTAGAAAAGGCCTGTATCCATTCCATTTCATATTGCTTTCATGCTAATGGATAAACAAGTCATTCAAAGGAAGAAACAAACATTGTGTTTTTGCTCTAAGACATTACGTAACCCCAAGTGAGGGGAAGTTTCAAAGCATTGTATTGAATCCCTTCGACAACATTAACGGCTTCCTTCGTTTTCCATGTGGTGACGGGCCTGCAGAGAGTGAGAAATGGAAGTTACAGTAAGATGGGGGGGGGGTGAACCTCTGTTAAGAAAACAAACACAAGAAGCCGGGTCAAAGTCATATCATTGTTACACATTGAGCGCGCCCGCTTGTTAGGGCAAACACGAAATGGTGGGCTCCTGACCAAAGCATTCCTGTATTGGTCGTGGTGTGTGCACGTACTTAAAAAGGAAAGAAAAAAAAAAAACAGCTCCTGGTCTGATCAAATGCAGAACCAGCCAGCAGCTCTGAGGCTAATTGAATTAGCAGTCACAGGACAGAACACATGCTCACTACTCTGTTCTCCTCCTTATGACTGCAAACGACTGCAGGAACATAACAACAGCTCAATCATGGGATAAATCATATGGCTTCTAATTTGAGTACAATTTTGGTATACGGAGCAGTGTTTTCTGGTTTTAATTTCACTGGGATTTGTACTTGATTGTATGTCATGAGGATGAGTATATTTTACCAATAAAATATTTGTAGTAAAATTCAGTATTCATAAAGACATGCTGAGCAGTAGCAGGTAATACAGTCCTGGGAGAACACAAATGTAGCTGTTTCGAAGCGTTTTGGTCTTTTATGCGCTCATAAACAACTTTTAGGTAACTGAAAAATTCACACAAAGCAAGTATTTTCCATGCTGCATGGACTACCTCCTGTTGTGTGCTGCATGTGCAAAAGTGCAACATATTCTCAACACAGGGTGACAAATCCTGCCATTTCGTTAGATTCAGCTGAGGGTCTCACAGAGGGATTCGAAACGTCTCTTCAGGTGCCTGGCGATTTGCATTATTGGTGTTTGAAACTAACCTAACCAAATCTAGATACCTAGAGACAAAAATTCCCATTCCAGTCACTTCTATGGCCACAGGTGTATAAAACCAAGCACCTAGGCATGCAGACTGCTTCTATATCATTTGTGAAAAAATGAGTCACTCTCAGGAGCTCAGTGAATTCCAGCGTGGCACCGTGATAGGATGCCACCTGTGCAACAAGTCCAGTCATGAAATTTCCTCACTTCTAAAATATTCCACAGTCAACTGTTAGTGGGATTATAACAAAGTGGAAGTGATTGGGAATGACAGCAACTCAGCCACGAAGTGGAAGGCCACATAAAATCACAGAGCGGGGTCAGCGGATGCTGAGGCGCACAGTAAACAGAGGTCACCAATTTTCTGCATTTTTAATCGCTACAGACCTCCAAACTTCATGTTGCCTTCAGATTAGCTCAAGAACAGCGTGTAGAGAACTTCATGGAATGAGTTTCCATGGCCGAGCAGCTGCATCCAAGCCTTACGTCACCAAGCTCAATGCAAAGTGTCAGATGCAGTGGTGTAAAGCACGCTGCCACTGGACTCTAGAGCAGTAGAGTTCTCTGGTGTGACAAATCACTCTTCTCCATCTGATAATCTGATGGACGAGTCTGGCAGTTTCCAGGGGAACGGTACTTGTCTGACTGCATTGTGCAAAGTGTAAAATTTGGTGGAGGGGGGTTATGGTGTGGGGGTGTTTTTCTGGAGTTGGGTGAAAGGAACTCTTAATGCTTCGGCATACCAAGACATTTGGGACAATTTAAGGCTTTGGGGATGGCTCTTCCTGCTCCAACATGACTGCACACCAGTGCACAAAGCAGGTCCATAAAGACATGGATAAGCCAGTTTGGTGTGGAAGAACTTGACTGGCCTGCACAGAGTCCTGACCTCAACCTGGTAGAACAACTTTGGGATGAATCGGAGCGGAAATTGTGAGCCAGGCCTTCTTGTCCGACATCAGTCTCTGAACTCACAGATGCACTTCTGGAAGAATGGTCAAAAATTCCCATAAACATTCCTAAACCTTGTGGAAAGCCTTCCCAGAAAAGTTGAAGCTGTTATAGCTGCAAAAGTTGGGCTGACATCATATTAAACCCCATGGATTAAGTATGGGATGTTACCCAGGTTTGTGTGTGTGTGATGGTAGTTGAGTGAATATTTTTGGCAGTGTAGTGTAGATTGCAATTTGTGTTCAAATGTGCCCCTACCCAACATTAACCCTGCATGTGGAATAATGACACTCAACCTGTGCATTCAAATGTGACACCCAGGGGTCCTTTATAAGCGTCCTGTTGCCTAATCCTCATGAGTCATGGCCCCAAAATCAAGAGACACCTTGCGTGTAACTGTGAGACAACCATGCTTTGACAACATAGTGGGAATAAGAGAGGTCAACACAAAATCAGCTTGAGCAAATATGGTGAGCTAAATTAGCACGTTTCTCAACCACAACATTAAAATTGTGGGTCGTAAAACCAAAACGAGCTGAAAAATGCTAAATTTGAGTAAAGTCAAGCGATCGATCTTCATTTAATCCAATATAGACATTAAAACTAGATGTTCAACTTTAACTTTGACAAACAAAAGAAGTTGTTTCTACCAGGGTTCTAAATTAACACCCGCCAACCCGCCAAATGCGGGTAAAAAATAATTTTGGCGGGTGTTAATAAAAACTTACTAGCCAATTTTGCCAGTGATGCAAGAGGTATTACATGCATGATACATAAGGCTCCGTTCTCGGTCATTTATCCCCTGACAGTACTTCCTACATTTCCCATGAACACTATATGCCTTAACGCTACGTCATGACATTATACACCCATTGGCTGCGCGCAGTTTGTAGTGAAAACAGCGCGAGAAACCATGGAAATGAAGGCTAACACCACTGAACAGACTTCAGAGAGCAAGACACACAGCAACTCAAGGTGGAAGCGAAGTAAACGGGGCCAGAACTAAACAGAGAGCACACTGAAAGAGGAGGGAGTTAACGTTAGCTTAGTAAAAACTTTTAACATAAATGCGGCGGTGGTTGGGACTTGGACAGACTGGGGCAGCTGGGGGGGGGAGAAGAGGAGCGAGAAGAGGAACGAGGCAGGTGATGATGAGGACAGAGAAAAGAAAAAAACAAAATTTAATACCAACTGTGAACAGAATGCTGCGCCATCGGTGTCCTGATGTCCTTGATCTTTTTGATGCTCTCCTCACCATCCCTGCAACAACAGCTGACTGCAAAAGAGGGTTCAGTGTCATGAAGCAGGTGAAAAGTGATACCCTCTCTGACCTCTTGAAAATACAGTTGTGCTCACCTGACATAACTGACTTTGACCCGTCCAAAGCCATTGATATATGGCATGCTGACGCAGGCCTAACTTTGTGCGCAAACATGCAGCAAAAAATGAGAGTAGCTCAGATTCTGATGCCACTTCTGAAGAAGAAGAGCTCTGAAGACGTGGTTCAAATAATATAGATAGATAGATAGATCCCAAACCTGTTTGCACTTTCTGTGTATATTTTATGGTATGTTTTGTGTTTTTCATGCTAGCAATGTTAATAAAATTATCAAATGCATTCAGTGGCACTCATTTCTCTTATTTTTACCGCATAAAATGTGGCTAGTGGAAATTCTGATTGGCCGGTAACTTTAGAGAGTTACCAGCCACATTGGCTGGTGATCAAAAAAGTTAATTTAGAACCCTGGTTACTACTGGAAATCAAATGTATATCAAAAGGAAAAAAGCTGATCCCTGATCTGTGCACTTACTTAAGACCAATATCTGTCACAATCTGTCATCTCTCCTTGTTCCAATGTGTAAGCTAATGGCTTACACAAGGACCAGTGGCTTATGGCCATGTATTTAGTAAGTGGATGTTAGCGACATGCACATAGATACAGCAGAGAAAACAAACAGGAACGCCCAGCTGTAGCATGATGGAGTAATCAAGAGCTGTGGGAAAGAATGTCAATAACGTGCCAAATGCAAGAAGGAGACGGGTATAGAAGAAGTGAGAGTGATGAATGTGCTCAAGATGAAGTCAAAAAAATTACACGCTTTAATTTCATTGCCCCTTCTTGTACAGAGAAAGAACTGCTGAGCCTGCACCATTTTTTTTCCGGGGTCGCTAATCATCTCTGAGTGCTGCAACAGCTGGGAGTGTTGTGTCTTTTTGGAGGACGCTTCTTTATTACATGCTCGAGGAGTTTGGAGACTCTCTGCTGTTCAAGTTCCCCACCCATACATCTGTAGGCCGTCCTTTGGTTCAAGGCAACAGCTTTTCCATCCCATGTCAGCTCCTGCTTGCTTAATCATGACCATCCAGTAGAAAAATCCATGTTAAATCTGGTCTGTAAGCTGCGAGGGCGTTGCTGAAACCTTCCACTGGCCGCTGGGGGACTGAGAGCTGCTCGCCCCTGACGTTGCTTGGGAAAGCCTGAGTCAGACTCATGAAACTGGACCTCACCCAAAATGTTCTCTCCCTCTTTCTGTTCCTGTCTGTAACTCTCCTATGCACCGCTCATCTTCTATTTTTTCTCTTCTTGCTCTAGCCACCTTTTTTTTCTGCCCCTCTCATTCATTGGGCAAGACATTTGGTCTCCCCATTAATGCTTCTTTGATTATCACTCAATGTGAGGATCGCACATGGTGACAAATCAGATGAAAAAACAGGGGTGACCTGCTGATGGGTGTGTTCATTCTTTCACAATCATTGCTGTACACATGAATTTGTCCCCTCCCAATAAAAACATAAAAGAAGCAAGCAAAGGGCTTACTTAGCAAAACCGATTTAGCAATCTTTTTTTTTTTTTATCAATGAGTTTTTAGTCTCACATTATGAATAGAAACTCGCAAACGCAAACATGTAATCAGCCAATCACTTGGCAGCAACTCCGTACATTTGCCCTGTACGCATGGTCACGATGACCTGCTGAGGTTTGAGCATCAGAATGGGGAAGAAAGATGATTTAAGTGACTTTGTGATTGTGGGATGGTTGTTGTTGCCAGACGGGCAGAAACTGCTGATCTACGGGGATTTTCCTGCACAACCATGTCGAGGGTTTACAGAGAACGGTCTAAAAAGAGAAAACACTCAGTGAGTGGCAGTTCTCTGGGATAAAATAACTAGTTGTTGCCAGAGGCTAGTGGACAGTGGCCAGTCTGCTTCGAGCTGTTGGTCAGACTACTTTGAGACAGCAGTAACTCAAATAACCATTCTTACAACCAAGGTGTGCAGAAGAGCATCTCAGCGTGTATAACACAATGAACCTTGAAGCAGTAGAAAACTCCACCGGGTGTCAGTCCTGTCAGCAAAGAACAGGAAACTAAAGCTACAATTCATACAGGCTCACCAAAACTGGACAACAGATGATTGGAAAACCGTTGCCTGGTCTGATGAGTCTCCCTTTCTGCTTTTAAATTTGGATGGTAGCATCAAAAGAGCATGAAAGCACAGATCCATCCTGCCTTGTATTAACAGATCAGGCTGGTGGTGGAGTAATGGTGTGGTGGATATTTTCTTGCCACACTTTGGACCTCTTAGTGAGCACTGTTTAAACCCCACAGCCTACCTGAGTATTGCTGCTGCCCATGCCCATCTACGCTGGGGGCGTCTGCAAACCCAGTACTAACAAGGTGTAACTAATGAAGTGGCCGGTGAATGTAATCTGTGAGTGTGCTCTGATCTGATCAGTTGCTGCACAGCAGGTTGAAGAAGCCAGAAAGAACACGATGGAGGAGATCTGACTAAAAACCAAGCTGGGAGCCACAATTTCTCAGTGTTTGCTGACTATTCTTAAGCCAATGTTGATGGTCATTGTTGTTTTTAGCCAGCCTGAAAAATGTAGCTGAGATGTTCAGGATTCCATAATTAAACGTGCAGAAAGTTTTGCACCTGAGCAGAAATCTTGCTTTTATACACGTGAGCTGTTAAAATCCAGGGGTTTATTAACTGCTTTATAAACAGGGGACACATCGCGATAGTCTCACATTTTGGAACTCAGGCCTAGATGTGTGTTCAGCAGTGAAAATATTAACAGAAAAGTTAGGAATAATTATTTGAAAGTGGTACAAAAATGTCTGATTTTTGTACTTTATAAAATTAAAAACCGTTTCATAAAAGGGCCAAAATTCACCAGTAATTTCAGGAAGTTGTTCTTGTAGAGGACTCCCAGACTCTTCTCTCAATGTGTCCCACAAAAGCGAGTGAAAGACAGACCAAGTGATCTCAGTTCCTAAAAAAAAAGAATTGGCATGGCTGTGTGATAGTTGTCTCTGGCAGTGCTGGTGTGATTACAGACAGCAACCGCGGGATTATGAAGGTAATAAAAGCCAGGACGCAGGAAATAGCCCAGACTAAGAGAAACATATCAGCCTCAAACACAGACAGATAACTTCCCCGTGCTTTACAGTTCCCGGCATACAGAGATGAAACTGGTGGTCTGCACCATTGCATTGCGGTGAGCCTTGAAACACAAAACTCTACTCATAGCTGCACGGACAAACACAGACGCTAAGAACAGGGAATTCCCGCTCCCCACGGTTTAAAACCCTGTCCCTACAATGAAGGTGACTGTCTCACATAAACAAACATGTTGTTTTGTTACCGTGAACCACATGTCTGCTCTTTGGCAGCCCTCCTTTTCTTCCTGCGCCTTGTCATTAATCGCAAATTAAATAATGCTTACTGAGCTGACATCTGGTGAACACGACTTCAAGCTAGAGGTGTTGCTCTTTAGAGCTGCTTTCCATGTAATTACCTCCGAGCAACATCAAAGACGGTGGCCATTCTTTCCATGTTGAGACATAATCCTTAATGTGGTACAAATTTTTACCAAGCAAAGCGTCTTTGTCTGCTACTGGATAATAGCCAGCGACGCTGTGGGAGCAAATTAAAATGGCACGCTTACTGTAAGGCTGTGAGAAGTGATGTAACTTAGACCAGTTTGGATGAGTTCAGGTAAGATTAAAGTCATCTGACATACTTTAATTAAATTTTTACCATTTTTAGCCAAAGTGCCGGGTGATAAATCAGTCTGATGTGGTCGAAATGAGACAATCAGTTAACAGGTCCTAACAAAAAAAAAAAAAAAAAAATATATATATATATATATATATGGACTAATTGCACCAACCAGATTGTCAATCCTGGGTCATTAAAATGACATCAACAATAAATTATGATTATGTGTTTTGAAATGTTGCGAAATTGATATTTTCAACTTTTAATGGTCAAAAAAAAAATCTGATTTTTAATTAATCTATCCATTTTCTTTATCCCTGTGATGGAGTGGGGGCCTGTCCAGGATGCACCCCACCTCTCGCCTTATGGCAGCTGGGAAAGGCTCTAGCCTCCCCATGGCTCTGTGTTATTTTTAATACATTATTAATTTAATGTAGGGTTAGACATTAACAACTGATTTGTTGGGTTTAGAAAAAGATCATGGATTGGGATGAAATACGGTGGTTGCCACTTCTTGTAAAGCTCTTTTTTTTTTCCTGGTTGCCATGGTGATGCATCCCGGTTTAGTCTGGACAGACTCGACGTGCACTTCCTGTTGAAATACCTGAGGTGTAAAGTTGTGGTGAGTGTCAGGTAAAAAGTGACTGTCTCACAGTTTTCATATGAGATGGGGCTGGATGAGAACCTGTTGGTGGAAAGCGCCGTCTGATGCGTCGGTCCAAAATGAGCTCTCGTGACTGTGAAGGCCACAGCGCATGACTCCCATATCCCTATTATAAACCTATTCAGTGAGCCTTTGTGCTTTATGGATGGCTTTATTGGCACCCTGGAAGAGCCCTCTCCCACTTGGACAGAAAGATTTCATCATTGGATGAAGGTGATCATTCAAAACAACTTTGGCTTGATTTGCATTACACACCAAACTCACTGGATCACCTTAATTTAGGGGTCAAGAGCTTTTTATTTTGTCTTGTGTAAAATATACAAAGTTAGGATGTGGTTAAGTTAATCCATCTGCCTGGAATCCACTTTTTGTCAACACTTGCAGTTTTAAAAACTCAAGTTATTTAATTTGACAAATTTAAAGGAACGATATGTAAAATATGAATAATTTTCCAGTTTATTCTCCAGGAATTAGTTGAAAGGCTTATAGTTATTCAGTGGATGCAGTCTTCTGATTGCCTGTATTCAGAATGATGTTTTAAATCTTGATATCACCATGTTAGGACAGGGTTTAACCCCTGGAATCAAAGCTACATGATTTTGTGGCTCTGTGAGCTGGTGACTGATGAATATGGAGCTCCTGGCTGCTGTTTATACTGTCTGACTTTGTCTTGAAGTCAATGGATTCATTCATGGTACTTTCCCTCTCATGGGCAGCTGTAGAGTGAGTGTGTGTGTG
>JASGAU010406263.1:16859-27003 GCA_030220045.1 Australoheros facetus
GTGTCAGGACACTGGAGGCATAACAATGTTAAAATTGAGTTAATATGTTCAGAAGACACATGGGAGAAACAGCACTGCATGAGTGTTTAGCACCTCTGTTTCTCCCCCCTCTGGTGCTTCTGCAGCACCAGAAGGTACTGCCTGCAAAGACAAAGCCTGGCAGAGTCTCTCTGAAAGCACCTTCACGCTGAGGCCCTCTTTGGGCCGTCGGCAGTGAACAGGACCGAGATGTTCTCAGACCGGGCCACAGTCCACAAACAAGTCCCATTGATCTTCTCAAAGAGCCAAGAGGAGATGGATAGGTTTGAGAAAAATGGCAGCAAATACACTTTTGAGGTAATTTTAGATCAACTCTAGGCGAGGGCATGAGATGAGCTTATTTTGGCCAAATCTTATTGTCAGCCGTGTGATCGACACAACAGCCCAGAGAGAAAAATTAGCTGCCTGGAAATGCTGCCACTGTAATTATCCCGTCCTCTGACTGATCTGAACTACTGAAGGGACTTGCTTCTGGACAGAACCCTGACTTAATCTGATTGGCTGCCAGATATATATATTTATTTTTTTAAACATCAGTGGAGGAAAACGGTCCAGACACAAACATGAAGAGATGGAGAAACCACATTCAGCCTCAACTAAAACATGCTTAAACCCCAGTGAGGGCATCTCAGGAGTGGACGAGACAGTGAAACGCCACAGGCCATTAGATAAAGAAGTTCAACTCCTCTGGAGGATCGACAAAGATGCTTCAGGGGAGTGGAGGGGCACTGTGCTTCAGCAGCAGCCCACACACGCTTCGCCTGGGGCTCCTTCAGAGTTCACACACAAGAGCCAGCAAGTGTACGCATGGGCGCAAAAACACTGAGTTGTCAATCAAACTAATTGCAGGCGGGCCCGCGTGGAGGGGGGAGTTTTAATCAACTGCGGTTCTCGACCCAGCGCCAGCAGTGGAGAGCGTTAACGTGAAGGAGCTCCAGGCGGGAACTTGAGGGTCACACTCAGTGAAAAGTGCCTAACGAGCTTAGTTTATAAAGACAATTACGCCACATAAGATCTCCTTCAGCAGAACATGAAAAAAAAATTCATATATATAAAACGTAAAATCAAAGTTAATGTTTTTTTTTTTTCCCCACAAGTGTTTCTTTATGGATATAGATTTGTCTTTTTTCTTAATCGGGCAAATCAGGCTTTTCAGTTCTAAATACCTCATTACTGAAATCCCACTGTAATGGCACAGAAGGACCACAATGATCTTTTTGAGTGACTTTACAGTGGCAGGTCGAGGCCTGCGTTGTTCATAAGGTGGCAGATGTAATGACCAAGGTAAATGATAAAAAAAAATATACAGAAACAAATCATAAACAGCTGAGCAAACATAAAAGGGCGCTATTACTTTCAGGTGCTTAAAATGGACGAGCATGTGAGTTTATTAGCTGGTGTTGGTTTTGAATAACTGTTGTAGAATGATGCAGCTTGTTTGTGCGTGTGTGAGTGCGTTTAACAGAAATCCTCCCAAAAAAGGACGAGGTTTGCAGAACGCTGTGATCAAAAGCCTCAAGTGAGAAAAGAGTTGGTCCACATTTGTAAACGATTGGGCCTCATAATTCTCTTTCCTGCCTTTGAGGCAAAAAAAAAAAAAAAAGGAGGCTGAAATTCAAATGACAGATCAGGTATCACAGACCATTTTAACCTCATCAGACAATCACAAAGATGCCTACAAAAGCTCAAGCCAAAGCATTGCTTGCCTAGTAAATTAAGTTAAACAATAAAGGAGTCACCTAATTAAGTGCCACAACTTCCCTCCACAAATGCTCTCCCCACCCAAAAAACAAAAGCTTGGTGCAAGGAATTTAAGTGGGAGCAGCTACATGTGGGTGGTTCAAAATAATATTACTCTTTTCTATAGTATCCAGTTTAACTGGGAAAGGAGAGGACATAGTGGAAACATTTGCAGCTTTCTAAAAACGGACCACAAAGGCACCATATACTCTGTTACACAAATACAGTGCAAAAAGTATCTCACTTTTGGTATTCAGCCCTCCCCCTTTGGATAACAGGTCATCAGGGGGCGCCTTTGTGGCGGATGTAAACACAAACTTAATTTGTCGGAGTAAAAGTTGGTGACGGAGGAGGAGGAGGGCGATTTCGTTGAAAGATCTTTTAATGGCGTCACATGCTGCTGACTTCCAGTGCTTTTAGGAAGGTCTTTAACACACTTTGTTTAGCAGGTAGGTAAACAGTCTTGGTTTCACCAAATAATAATAATAATAATAATAAAAAAAAGGAAATAAATGACATCAACAACACTAAACATGGCACCTTAACAAAAACCAAAAACATGAACAACAGGATAAAGGAGTTTTTGGTTGCAAAGTTGTCATGTGTAATGAAAGATAGAAGCTGTTGAGATAGTGCTGCATACAGTTTAAGCTGCTGGTTTTTGCTCTCTTCAGAATCACATCCCTGATAACGCAAAGAAACAATGAACCAACTGGATACAAGTTGACATAATCTGCTTTGATTGTGTGAGAAAAGCTGTGTTGGTGTGAGTGCTGCTGTGTAAATCACTCGTATGGTCCATCTGCTTTCCCTGACTGGAAGTTGTATCTTTTTTTTGTTGTTGTTGTTTTTTGCATTGATCATTCACCTTGCGTGTCTCTCTTCTTCCTTCTTTCTACCTGTCAACGAGCCCCTCCCAGCTCTGCCGTGGATACATTTCCTTCGGGGTTGTCCAGGAGGCGTGAGGGACCAGGAGAGGCTGTGATGTTGGTGATAAAAGATCACCTCAAAGTCCAGAATTGAAACAAAGAGATGAACAAGTCGAAGGAAGAACAAAAAAACCGCGAGCTTTACCTCCATGCTTTTTCATAATGTTCTTCAAACACTTGAACAAAGAGTCCCATTCTTCTTTTGGATAAAAAAATTGAAGTTCTTTTTTCTTTAATCTTTTGAGAAAACACACACACACAAAAAATCTTTTGGCCTTTTTCTCGACCCCTTCTTGACAAGACTTTCATTTAAAAACCAGAGCTGTACAAAACATAGAAAGATGCAACACTGAACCCAACTTTAAAAAAACAAAACAAAAAAACTGCAGAAATCTTTAGATCTATGTTTTCTTTACACTGTTTAGCTGCACTGGGGTTTCCCCAAAAACTGGCAAAGAAGGGGAATGGCGAGGCCATACTGGGAATCCCGGACGGCGACGTAAAAGGTGACTCTGCCGTCCTTCAGTTTCTTCCGCAGCTGGAATGGTTCAGTGGAGCTGAGGGGGTGGGGCTGGGGGCAAGAACGGGGGCAGAGCCGGAGCTTGATGGACAGTTGCGATGTTGAGCTGAAGAAAACCGAATGCATGCAAAATGATGCCCATTCCCCCTTTTTTTCTGGTGGAAAACTGCAGTGCCTGTTTATGTGGCGGGCTGTTAGGGACGATCAGTCAGTGAATCTCTGACAGGCCTTCTTCCAGCGGCACGCGGTGCACCACATGTCGCGGTTCTCCATCCCGTACACCTTACGGCACTTCTTCCCCTCACCACGTACCTTCCGACTGGAGGAGAGATGAAGACCAACAACACACGAAACTGTTATATATTAATGATATAACGAACAGCAAAACTTAACGAGGACCTTTTATGCTCATTTCCAGTTCCATGTTTTTAATCCTGGTCTCTTATTTATCTTTCACTGGGTCTTTGTGCAGACCCCTCAGTTTACCCACTGCAACAACAACCTGTTTAGCTCCTCTCCCTTTAAGACCAGCCTCCCTGGAAGACAGCTTTTTTTCTCATTGGCTCCCTCGTAAGTACAACATTTAAACAGCGGCAGCGAGGAGCTTCTGTATGACCATATCTCCACTCTACGACGTCACACATAGTAAAGAGTAGGAAAAACTGTTTTAAACCGAGCATTAAGAGCAATCTGAGTCTGGGTTTTCGGCTCACTGTAATAGTATAAATTTGACAGAACATAAGCAAAACCACAAGAACACTTTAAACCCCAACCATGCGGGGTATATATATAAAGCTTTTATATATTCTATCTTAATTACTAGTAAAGTGAAATATTTGAAGCCTTCCGTGTAATAATTTTGATGATTATGACTTATAGCTCATGAAAATCAGAAATCCAATATCTCAGATTTTTAGAATATTTCTTAAGATCGATTAAAAGAAGAATTAAAACACAGAAACATCTCACTTCCTATGTTTATTTATACACTCAGTGCTTAGCTGGGGCTCCATTACCACGAATGACTGCATCAGTGCGGCGTGGCACTGCTGTCTCAGCTCGTCTGTATTTTTGGCTCGGCTCTTTCTCATCTTCCTCCTGACAATACCCCATAGTTCCCTCTGTAGGGTTCAGGTTAGGTGAGTTGGCTGGCCAGTCAAGCACAGTAATAACACAGTCATCAAAATAATTGGTAGTAGTTTTGGTACTGTGGGCAGGTACTAAGTCTTGGAACAGGAAATCAGTATCTCTGTAAAGCTTGTTAGCAGATGGAAGCGTGAAGCGCTCTAAAACCTCCTGGTGGACGCTGTGTTGACTTGATAAAACACGGTCGACCAACCAACACCGGCACCAGCAGATGACATGGCACACCAGCTCATCGCAGACTGCTGAAACTTCACAGTGGACTTCAAAAACCTTCTGTGCCTCTTCCTCCAGACTCCAGGACTTCCAAATCAAATGTAAAATTTACAGTTCAGTTCTTTTTCTCTTTTTCCCCACTTCTGAGGTCTCTGGATCAGGAGTAGTTTGATATTAGGAATGCAACAGCTGTAGCTCCTTTCCTGAAGACATCTATGCATCTTGATGCACCGACACCAGCCTCAGTCCACTCCTCGTGAAGCTCTCCCAAGTTTTTTCTATCAAACTTTTTCCTTCTAGTCATCTTTCCATGAACATAATTCGATACAGCAGTCTGCAAGCAGCCACTTTTCAGCAATGACCTTCCATGGCTCACCCTCCTTGTGGAGGCTGTAGATGTCATCTGGAAGACTGGCTTCCCCGTAATTGTGACTTTGTGTACTGAACTAGAGATACACAGAATTTATACTGTGTGCATAGTAATTTACTCAAACTCAAAATCAAATATTCTAATAATATGAGCTAGTTTTTTTTTAGCTGCAGGCCACAAAACAGAGAACTGCTCCAAGCATTGTGGTTTCTGTGTAATGAGTCTAGAATATATTACATTTTCACCTTCTTAAATAACTAATGGAAAAATAGTAACCTTTTTCTCAATTTCTGAGATGCACATAGATATTAGGAGAGCAGAACAGAGAGGTATGAAAGCTTTCATAAATGTCACGAAAGCAAACATTTCATTTTAACTTGCCCCAGTGCTTTCCACAGAAACAGAGGCTTTCTGTGCAGCTAAACAGATAAGAATTTCAGCATGGATTGTCATCACCCTCTCCTTTAGTCCAACAGTGATCAACTTAGATCACATAATCCAAAACAGCATGGTTCCTTAATGAACTGGATCTTTCTGAAGATGTTGTTCATTCTTTAACTGAAGCTAACAACCAATCACAAGACAAACTCTGTGAGCAGTGAGGGTCCAGTACCTGAGGGCAGTGGTGGCTCTGGGAGGGGATGAAAGC
The DNA here is from genome assembly GCA_030220045.1 of Australoheros facetus. Taxonomy (NCBI): domain Eukaryota; kingdom Metazoa; phylum Chordata; class Actinopteri; order Cichliformes; family Cichlidae; genus Australoheros; species Australoheros facetus. Next base: position 22,466 of record JASGAU010406263.1, read on the forward strand.
ACTGCGATGGTCTGGGAACGCTGTTCACCAAATCCTTGGCTCTTACTGGGAGACACCTGAAGAGTGAGGGCAGAGGTGTGATTGTGAATAAAAGAAATAAAAGACGTGTGACTAGGAAAGCTCAGCCTTGCGTGTGCAGCCAGGATTTCTCACCGTAGTCCCGGTGAAAGTGACAGGTGGTGACTGCCAGGAGATGCTGAAACTGGAGCTGTTGGTGGGAGTGAAGCTGGTGGACGCTGAACTGGCCGAGTTACTGCTGCTGGACGGGATAGACACTGGAGCCGTGGCCTGAAGGCAGAGGTCAAAGGTCAAAATAGCATTATTTTTTACTTTTACTTTGGCAGTTGCTGAGCTTCTTTGTATCATGACGTGGGCCACTGGTTGGTGATGGTCACATGAAGCCTCAAGCTGAACATTTTTGCTGCTTTGAAATGGGATATGATGAGCAAGTGGTGGCTCTGACTAAGAAACCAACTGCCTGCTCACACATCAACATGTCAATGAAGGAAGGCACGCCCTAAAGCGTACCCTGCTTTAATCTCTTCTTTGCCTCTAATCAGAGCCATCATTTATAAAGCTAGCTTCATGATGTATTCAATAAGAGCGATCAAGACTATAATCTAATGAGAAAAGTGTTAAATGACATCACAACCAACAGAGGTGAGGGTCATTTTCCTGTAGACTTAGACTCTATGGGAATCAGAGTTGGTCATTATAGAAAGAAAGCAGGCTTAAGACTTTCCCATTGGCTTCATTTTTCTTACCTGGAAGCTACGCTCTTCTTTTACGTCTCTGTGTGTACTGCAGAATCCTGATTGGCTGAAGGTGGGACTTTTGAAGAATCAGTTGCCCAGTAGGATCTACAAAATCCAACTCTTCCTGATATTCTTGTGGATCCCTTCTTTTCTGACACCAAGTTTATTCTGCAGACGTTTTTTATTTTATTTTATAGCTTTGACTTCATATTACATTTTTTTTTTTTTTGTTAAATAAAACTCCTGAATTTAGTTATTTTCAAGTGTGTTTCCCCGATTTGCTACAATCTCAGTGACAGGAGACAAGTTTTAATTCATTAAAGCCAGACTAGGTCCAACATTAATACTTATGTTGCAGCTCTACATTAATATTAGATGAACAGATATTAATGAAACGCTAACGACACTAACACTGGCAGTTGTTTTTCATACAATAATCTGAAAACTGAAGTTAAAATAGATTAACTGTATCATTTTTCAACTTTCAATTAAATATTCAAAGCTGCTGCTGTGTGTTGATACACCACAACTGTTAGCACAGCTGCTAAAGGGAGGGAGGGACCACAAGTCACCGAGAGATCTTTAGTTTGTTTATGAACATTGTGCATAACGAGGACCTTGATGGTAATGTGTGAGAAACTGTACATGTTTGGTCTGAGCCTGTTGCGGCGTGCATCCCGATTGCATCAATCTTCATCACCTGGTAGGCATGGTCCGTGTGGATGAGGTAGAGAGCGCTGGGTGCAGAGCGGCTGAGCGGCGTGGTGCCACCAGCGTGGGGCTCCTTGATGTCAGAGGACTGCATCGGTTTGTGGGAGTCTGGCAGCTGGCTGACCGAGGGGAGGGGGGACGGGGGAGGAGGTGGGGGAGACAGGACAGAGGGCGAAGCTGGGGACAGGCTGCTCAGGCCGTCGGCCACCGAGTCTGTGTTGAGCTTAATCTCCGTGTAGTAGAAGTCCTCCTCACCGTCGCTGCAGTCTGAGTCACAGTTACGACTAGGAGACAAGTGCAGAGGCACGACATTAATGTAAATCTCCACCTAAAGGTCAGGTTAGCGATCTAGCCAGCATCATTGTTCTCCGCCTCAGTCATTCTCTTCACTCGCCGCCTCCTCCTATACAAGCAGAGCAGGATATGTTACTATGCTGATAACCAATAAATCATTAACCTGCTGTTTTGACACTGAAGCAGGAGTGCAGCTGAAGAGCTGTTCCAGAGGCTTTGAGGGGACAATATCTTAGGTATGTATGCAGTGCCTCTGTGTCTTACCCCAGGTGGATGGTGCGGATGTGTCTCTGAATGCCGGCGGCAGTACTCAGCACCTTGCCACAATTCTTCCACAGGCACTTGAACATCACCTTCATGGAGTTCTGCAGGAGACACACAGCATATCAGTGTTTCACTGATGCTCTGATGCCAACTTCAAAGAGTCACGTGTAACAACTGCAGGGTACGTAACAAGTAATCATAAACAAGAACGTTTCTTATTTCTGAAGGATGCCTTTTAATATCTGCCACTATCACAGAAAACATTTATCTTCATTACACACGTGTTCAGATAAAGATTATACAAAAATATGATGCATCTGGTGTTTCTGTTCAGAATAACTCAACTATCCAGCATTGGCCACTTCATAAGACACACCTTGCCCTCCTCTTTGCCTTCAAAGCTGCCTTAATTTTTAATGGCATAGATTCAACAAGGTGCTGGAAACAATCCTCAGAGATTTTGGTCCATACTGACATGATCCCATCACACGGTTGCAGCAGATTTGTCAGTTACACATCCATACTGCTGCACTGCCTCTCTAATTCCTTGTTTAGTGAGCACGTCTGATGTGATGAGGTAGAACCAGCGATTCATCTAAAAAACTCTCATACCTGTTAAAATGTGAATATTCCATGTATACTGCTGAATACAGAATTTAAACAACTTGCACACTGCATGCTCCTTCATTTTTACTATAGAGTGATCAGCTTATGATATTATTGTATTGTAAGGTCTTTCCCTTACAATTTGAAGTGTGCTGAGGTTTGCTGTGATTTGGCATTTTATAAATAAAACTGAAAAATAATTAGACATGCAGCTTTAATGGAGCATCTTTCTATGGAGCTACCCTGGACACAATGTTGGTGATGTTCCTGTATCTCTTATCTGCCTAATGTAATTAAACCACTGGCTTCCCAGAGAGACTGTGCATTGTTTTCATGGAATGAAGAGCCCTGTGAACTTTCTCTCTGCCCTCCTGCACTCTCACTCCAAGCTATTATAAACAGTATTATAGGCCCGTCTATCAAATTATTGTTGCCGAGGCTGATTTAATTTTGACAAGATGCTTTATTTTTAATTTTCTCTCTCTTTTAGAAACACACACACACACACACACACCAAACAATCACGTGTCCCCCCCGTGCATTGTTTTGTCTTTGCGTAACAAAAGCCTATTTTGCGTGTTGGTGAGTGTGTGCGCCCCTTTAAAGCAACATTTCACAGTTAATTAAATGGGGAGCTTCAAACGCTGCGGTGTTGCCAAGAAAAACAAGAGCACGCGAGTAGCATGTAGATAAGTTCATGAGAAACCCTGGCATCTGCACATATGGATTGTGTGAGCGTGTCTTGTTAAGCTAACATTATCCAGGCTTTTAGCGACACTGTTTATGCCTTCATCCATGTTCCATTCTCTCTTCCTTTTTCATGTAATTCCTGTTAGTCACTCTTTAATTTTTCATCCACAACCTTCATTTCTCTTCCTGTTTCTCCCTCTCTCTCTCTCTCCCTCCCTCCCTCCACGCCCTTCTTTGTGATGTTCCCAATTATCAGAGTACACTGCGCCAACATGGAGCTCACTAAAGAGCCTATCGATTTTTTTTTTTTTTTAAGAGGAGACATGAGGCTGGCAGAATCTTTTCTGTTTGCTGTAGCAGGTATTAAAATCATTACTGTTTTTGAGGGGAGCTACACGTGAAGGCTGAGGAAGTAATTATTAAGGACAAATGTCTGGGGAGGACACAGTCGAGCAGCGAAAACGGAAGAGAGGGGAGAAAACAGGCGAGAGCAGGAGAGGAAAGAATGAAAGGAGGGGTAGATGGATGATACAGTCAGCAAACTGGCACACTGGAGCACCAATGAAGAGGGAGCCCCAAGATGAAGGCAGAGAGAGAGTAATGCAATATACATTGGACAAAATAATGAGTGACAGTGTGGTGTAGATGTGATGAGCTGTCAGTAGCGTGAAGTGATGAGACGAGGTGAAATGATTAGTGTGAAAGAAGGTGTGTGTCGAGAACGCATGACACGAAACTCGAGACTGGAGCAAAAGGCTTTGTGTCCTTTCCTGTCTAATTTTCGTCTCTGCCTATCAGTCAGAAACTAAATTACATCCATAACCTCGCAGGTCAATATTGCAGAAGAGAATCAACCAGCTCATGTACATGTGGCTGGATCTCAAAGACAAGTTCCTGACCCTTTTTCTTACTGCCAGATCTCCCCGTTTTCAGGATCAATGCTGCTGTTTCCTTTTAAAAACCCATTTAATGCGTGAATTATTTCTTTTGACGTTAGCAGACGTTTATCAGGTAATTTGGCTGCTTATTATTATCTATTAAGTGTTCTTTTTGTGTTCTGTTCTACAGATAAAGTTACCCTCTCTTTATTTTGAGCATAGAGCTGAATCTGACTGAAATCATTACGTCTTCTTTTTTAATACATTTCTACAGCTTTCATGATAATATCCATCCATCCATCCATTCTCTTACGCTTATCCTTTTCAGGGGGGGTGGGTG
>JASGAU010406263.1:27017-46832 GCA_030220045.1 Australoheros facetus
ATGACAGCCTATCCCAGCTGTCATAGGGCAAGAGGCAGGGTACACCGTGTACAGGTCGCCAGCCTGTTGCAGGGCTAACACAGAGAGAGAGAAACAACCATTTACACCTATGGGCAATTTAGAGTGACCAATTAACCTAACCCCAGTAACCTAACCCCTCCCACTCTTTCGCTGTGGGAGGAAACTCACACATGGGGAGAGCACGCAAACTTCAGGCCAAGGTGGATTCAAACCCAGACCTTCCAGATGTCCTTCTAGCTGTGAGGCAGCAGTGCTAACCACCACACCACCATGATAATATCATTAGCACTAATTCGATTGGCTTGGAAAATGGTGCTGGAAAACAGTCCAAAGTGGTAACTGGTAAACATAACTGAGTTTATCATTTTTTAAAGCTACTCAAACCATAAAGGGTATTTTACATTTTTCCTTATTTTCTATATATATGCATTTGTAAACAAGACCATTAATGGTGACACTCACTTTAAAGATTTCAAATAACGAGGTCAGCACATACACAAGTACAGTAATCCCTGAGTGAGCTCAGGCTGCAGACTGTTATTAACCTTTCATTTCAGGTGTTTCTTTCCTACTCTTCAATCTGTAGGATGTCATTGACTAGGGACAGACCTAATATGGTCACCTCAGCAACCTCACCTGCCTGCTCTTCAAACCGTCTGCTTACAAGTGGCAACAATCAAAAGAAATGTGCCTTAAAAAGACCACCCTCAGCTAAATCAATTTGTCAGACAATGGGTGAACAAAGGGGCTGGATCGAGGTCCAGTAAAAGATAAATAAGGATTATTTTGAAGAGTGAATAATCTAAAGCTTCTCTAATAGGGTCGAAGAATAAACGGAGTTGTAAATGATCATAATAGGTCCACTTTTTCAAACCCGCTTAATTAGAGCTTGGCCATACTAGCTTTTTACCCAGCTAATAATATTCACCTTGCGCTTGCGAGGGATGGGCTCATCAAAGAGCAGGCTGCTGCCATCCTGCTCATCCAGAACAGGATCTTCGGGTCCTGCAGGGCCAGGCCCCACGCCTCCCAGGCTGGGTACACGGAAGGGCTTGAAGCTGTCTGCAGAGAGCGGTGGGGATGGTGTGGAGGGGTTGGACTGGTCACTCGGAGCAGACCAGCTCCAGTAGCCCCCCGAGGAGCTGTTGCTCGATGGGGTGAAGGGTCCGGCCGAGCCGTTGTCCTTCCATGAGCCACTTAGACCCTCTGAAGAGACAGAGGAACAGGAGATTGAGAGTGGTGGTAGGGAGAGTGAGAAAAATGGAGTGTGGGGAAAGGAAGAGTATGAGAGCTTATCTAACAGTACTTCTAATTTCCTTATTCATAGTAGATGCTACAAACACAATCAGAGATCAAGACATTCAATTAGGCTCAGACAGCTGCATTAACACTTCACAAAAAAGACCCTCCCAGCAGCAGTCTGACTATGACACAAGAAAATAAAGGTTAGTCTCCTGTTGTGATTCCACGGAGACTTTTCCAAGGTCTTGTGTTTTTTTGAATCAAAGAAGAGTTTCTTTTGAATATCAGCCACAAAAGGCTTTGCACTCAGTGATGATAGAGGCAGGGGAAAACTTTGCAGAGTGTGTGTGTGAGAGAGAGAGAGAGGGGGGGGGCGTGAGAGACCCAGTTTGGTTTAGTGAAGCTGCTTCCTGGTGTGGTGCCTCTCTTCACAGACTTCTTTCTTTCCTTCGGCAGAACATTTAACATAAAAGAGAAAGTAGCTCAGCAGCAGCAGCAGCAGCACAGGTTCTGAACATTCTCACTTTTTGCACAGAAAAGCAAATTCAGTGGTTAAATGAAGTGCCAATGATAAGACTATTGGTTCATTTGAGAGATATTAAGATATTTGAGCACTGTGTGAGCTCAAACTACATGATTACATGTAGATAACAAGTGTACAGTTAGTATTTAAAATCCAGTTTGTGCATCTGTGCATGATGTACGGCAGTCATACCATGCGCCTGGTGGTTGGCTGCATGTCTGCTCAGCTGAAAGGACAGCAGGCTGGTTGCAAAGACCATCTAAATGGTTTCACGAGATTGCAGTTATGGGGCATTTTGGACTTCTGCCACTTTGCTGAGTGGCAGAGATCCAGACTCATTGTGCTTTTCTTTGGATTTCCACAGCTCATTGATGAGATGATCCTACAGCACAGCAGGTGGCAGTAATTTATCAACCTTAAGCTTCCACATGCATTCACAAGATAACAGCTGTGAGGGAATGAAAATCAGTGTACAGGCAAACACACAAATTATTGACTCAGGCTGAGCGACTTCTTTTGTGTTCACTTTTTGAATGAAACCTCTGCTATATTTTAGAGAAAAGCAAATGAGACATAAAAACAACAGCAGCCATTAAATCTTTCAAGTTTAAAGCATTTTCAGTTTGGTTATTTAGCACTAATGATACTTACCACTGACTCTCACAGGTGGGCTCCTAACCAGCGGGCTGGTGGAAAGACTTGTCAGTACCATGGCAGCCGTCACCTTGTCCATATCCACTTCCTCCTCTGACCGCCTGTGAAAACACAACATGAAAAGAAGAAAACTTTTTTGAGCATCTTCTGCTTTCAGTTAAAGAGTTTATAACTCTATTCATACAAAAATTCAGTCTATTGCACTTTTTAACAGGCCCCGGTAAACACACTACAGACACAATCATTTACAGTAACCTCAAGCATGCAACACGTGCTTGTCTTCTTCACCTTCATCGTCCCCATTGTTTTTAGACAAAAAGCAGACCTCGTGGTTTGCAAACTGCTGCAATGACTGCAACAAAAACCGCTAATTACATTCAAGTTTGTTTTGTTTTTTTCCTAGTCCATTGCAGGCAGCTGATGCAATCACCCAGACACCATTAGAAAAACCAACAGTTAACAGAAGAAATGCTGCAGTACAAAAGCAAATATAAATCTAAAATGATATGGTATGGGAGCCCTAAAGCCTGCATCATAAACACAACAGTGTTGTGCAGTTGAGACACTGTTGAGACATTCGCTTCTTCTAATTGGTGTGCAGAAACCGTAGACTACCAGACAGGCGTCTTAATCCACTGGCATGTACTCCTAAGAGAGAGGCAATCCTTGTGATCAAAGAGATGTCAATAGCTTCATTACTCACAGTATACCTGTAGTACATGCTCACTATTAATGTGACAAGCACTCTGTGTGTGTGTCTGCATGTGTTTTATCCCTGAGCAAGCAAGTCTTTGATCAAAATCAATTTTTTAAAACAATTATGAACTCCTCTGCTGGTTTAGAAGAACATGACATCCACCTACTTTTTAATAGCTGCTTAGATCAAATAGAAGGTTTACTGCATTGTGATTGGTGCACATACTGCACAGCTGTGGAAATTAACTTTTACTTTTCCAATAACTCAAAAGACAAACTGCACACGTTACTAAATCTCTGTATGATGGGTGTGACATGTGACCTACTGTGGTTAAACTATTCATATTCATGTACATTAAGGAGCAAGCAACCAGTATCTGTCCAGCTTGTAGATTGGTGTTGGAGGCTGCACAAATGTAAGTCAATAAGAAAATACAGGCATATGTGGTGCTGCTCCACGCTGTTTAAAGTGAGGAAAAGAGGGAGTGGGAGCAAAGAATATGAGAAACCGTACTGCCCAAATTTCACAAATAAAGAAAATTTCCTGTGCATCCAACCTAATAATACTGTAGTGTGACATTAGTGTGACATTCTGCAATATCTAGAAACATCCCCATGTGTCTTTTTGAGTCAGCTTAAAATGAACAAAACAAAACAAAACAAAAACAAGAAACTAATCTACTGTACAGGATGTTGGCTGTAGACATTGCACACTTCATCTGTGTTTGAGGGCCAAAAAACAACAATAATTAAAAAAAACAAAAAACACAGCCGCATGCCTGATGCATGCAAAAAAGAGGAAATCACATGCAAAATTAAAGTGAATATTGAGCTCCTCTGCCATGCTGGAGTCTTCTGTCTGGTGCACTATCCTACTGCTAAAAAAACAAATAGGCAGGACAGGGAAATGAGAGACCTGGACAATACTGGAGACATGTAATGACTTTCCTCCACCTCTTTTAATGGACAGAAGAGAACAAAGCACTACTGTTACACCCACTTGCTGAATACCTCAGTCAGAACCCAGATGTCACTCTGTGTTTATTTTTAGGAGGGTTTTAAGGCACACACACTTTGTTTCAAGTTGACTCAGCTTAAGAAGACAATAAGCACAGATGACATGGAAACTTAAAGCTACTAAATGTATCTGTTTTCTGTGTAGATACAGTATTTGGGGGAAAAAAAATTTGTGAATTTGGTTTTATTTGCCAAACATTTTCCATAGTGGAACAGGCCTGTTGAGGAGAACAAAGAGTGTGTTTTGCTGCTTTGGCAGCTGTAATAGGGGAAATAAAATATTAAACCCAGTGTTTGGATAAGTGACACCTTTTATACACACAGAAACACAACTGTTCATTCACGAAAAGAAGAGCGCAGCTGTTTATTGACTGTACTGTGACGAGCAACTGAAAACCTCATTTACATGTGTGAAAACATATTAACATGAGCTTTACCAGGAGTGCCCTCACTAGTTGTGTGCTTACAGGACAGTGACAAACACATTTGTGATCTCAGATGAAACAGCAACTAGATGCTAATTAAGAGTAGGTTTCATTCCCCAGAACACGGTTTCCACTCGTTCAGAGTGGATTTCTGGAACAGACAAGTAAGGAAATGTGATCGGTCAATTATCAGCAATGCCTCAGTCACACAGGCCTAGAGACTGGTCGGGCTCGGGAAGCATGTATTCCCCGACCGGCTGCTGAGTGATTGCTGGCAGATTACCGCGGCTGCTCGTAGTTTGCATGGAATATGCCAAAGCGTCCGGAAACATTCACCATCTGAGCTTCAGTGAGACGTGAAGAAGTACAATGCAAACTGGAAACGGAGAATGTTTGCCTCAAAGGGAAACTTGTGCCTTACACTGCAATAAACACATTTCAAAAAGCACAGCTTTTACTTTGAAGGCAAACATCCTCCGTTTCCGGTTTGCATCGCAAGGTTTCAAGTTTCACTGAAGCTTGGAGAGTAGTTTGCAAGTGTTTGTCGACAAATCAGAGTGTTCCTTGCAAACTATGGGTGACCGCAGCAATATGCTACCTAGCAAACCAATCACAAGGAGGTTTTTGGTGCAGTGCCGTATACCTCCTTGCAACCAATTTCATGCTAGCGACTACCTGCAACCAATTGCCGGCCTTTTCGAGAATACATGCTTTTCCCCAGCAACCGATAGTTACCAGGGGATCACCAACTGTCTCCAGGTCTGCGTGACTAGGAGGATTTTTGGGATGTATTTTACAGCAACTGCCAACAACCTCCAGTAACCATTCGCCTAGAAGTCGGGGAAGGCATATTTTTTCCATCGTGACCAGTGGGTGCCTGTGTATTATGTTTCAACAATGTGCATCAGACTTATGGAAATGAAATAGTAACCTTATTATAATGCTGTCAAAAGATCATGGATACCTAATCCCCACCAGAACCTCTATATTTCTGTGTAGATCCACACAATCATGACATGGCTTGTTGACCATACTATGACTCTGAGTTTGTCCAGATGTAGTCAGTAAGGTTTTATTTTTAGCTGCCAGAGCTGAGCGAGAGCCCGTGTTAGCTATAAGTTCAAAAAGCCAAGAGAACTAAAGGGGATTTCCAGAGTTCTTTTCCAAGAAAACTGACTTTTGAGGGATTATTATTGCATTCAATCATTTCCCTAAGATGGACCTAGTACAGGGTCAAATGCACACAATTTTGATAAAAACATTTATTGAGCATATCCCTCAGTGACAGCTTTCACAAACATTAGACATGTGAAGCTGTATTCAAAATAGATTTCCTGACACTTCCTTTTAAAAAAAATGTATTTGAATGTAAATATTCCAACAGGTTTATGCTGTAGAGAGGCTCTTTAAAGTCAGGATCTACTTGTCAGTAGTTTCATTGTGAATAAATGACACTTTTAAATTTATGTGAAAGTAATTAAAAGGGTATTTACTTCACGGGGGGGGCAATCTGAGCAGAGAACCGAAGAGAGCTAACAAAGGAAGAGCTTCAGCCTCCATTAGCTGATATCTAATTTATTACCCTTTGAGCTGTTGAATGTGATGTCATTACAGCCTCCACATAAATCAAGAAAAGAAGCTGCATGCACAAATGCCACTTTTACCCCTGACCCCACCCACCACTCTACATCACTGTAAAACTTCCTGGTCACCTTGGGAGGCCATCATGTGACTGTAGATATTATTTCCACGGTAACAATGACAGACAGTAATTACTGGATGCTTTGTCAATCTTGAAATATGAAAGAGTAAATCCCAGGAAAACACATTAGGAAGACTCATAATTAAGATGTGATGTATGAGATGACGAGGAGGAGGCTGAGAGAGCGGGAAAAGGGAATTTCCCAAATCGCATTTGTCATTAGTGGCCTTATCAAACTTAGTTTCCGTCCAAGTGCTTATTATGGCTATAATTAAACACACGGGGCGAGCGTGTATGCGTGTGTGTTAGAGAGAGCCATGGTAAAACACATGATACATGTGACACAGGAGACTGGGTGGGATGGTTAATGGATCGGTAAGTGAATTCTGAGAAATTAGCTTCATACGCTGGCATGTTTGTGTGTGTGTGTGTGTGTGTGTGTGTCTGTGTGCTTTAATATTCTTACTTCACTTTATTTGTAATAAAACATCTTCCCATATCTAATCCCTGGGGCTTCCTAAAGGGAACATTATCATGGATGTATAGCTTCATCAACAGACAACTGGAGAGAAGGTAGAGGGTTTGTTTACTAATGCAGATTACATGAAATGGATCCATGTTATTTTATCTTGCTGCAGGCTATTCATAAATGGAAAATGAGTTTACACTATAGATGCTGTTAATGTTGCTAAACCTTTAGAGACCGATAAGGTTTTCTAAATGACCTGAACAAAGGCCACGGACTCTCTGATACTTCTGTTCAAGTAGCATTACCCAACTGAATTACCGCTATTTAGTTTACAGCTGCCCCTGAGCTCTTTTACTCTAAAAAGGCAAATATGTAACGGTTAATGGACAAGCCTCCCATGAGATCATTTCGCATTTACATAGACTCAACCACCTCTTCATTAGATACACCTGTTCAACTGCTTGATAACACAAATCTAATCAGCCAATCACATGGCAGCGACACAATACAAGGTATGCACAAGAGCATCTCTGATCACAAAACATCAAACCTCAAAGGAAACTGAAAGTACAATATGCACAGGTTCATCAAAATTGGACATTAGAGGGCGCCTGGGTGGCTTAGTGGTGAAGCCGGCGACCACATACATATGCCATGTTGCGGTGCGGGCGGCGCGGGTTCGCTTCCCGGCCTGTCGCCAATTTGCCCGCGTGTCTTCCCCCGTATCTTTCCCCCATTTCCTGTGTCTCTCCACTGCTAACAAAAGCCGCTGTGGCCAAAAACGCCAAAAAAAAAATTAAAAAAATTGGACATTAGAAGACTGAAAAAAATTGCCTGAAAAAAAAATATGATTGAATTAAATGTTGCCTGGTCTGATGAGTCTTGATTTCTGCTGTCAGTAGGGTCAGAATTTGGTTCAACCTGACTTGTATCAGCTTGTATGAGTTCACTGTGCTAAAATGGCCTCTTCAGTCACCAGATCTCAATCCAATAGAGCACCTTTGGGATGTGGTGGAACGAGAGATTCACATAGATGTGCAGCTGACAAATGTGCAACAACTATGTGATGCTATCATGTCCATTTGGACCAAAATCTCTGAAGAATGTTTCCAGCACTTTGTTGAATCTGTGCCACAAAGAAGGCACAGGTTCTAAAGGCAAACTCATACCTAATAAAGTGACCAGTGAGTGTATGCTAGTGTCCACAGACAACATTCCCATGAGATAATTATAAAGACAGATACAATATTACACTTTATTTTAAAGGCACAGAGTAATTATAATCTTGTGTGCTGCTTCCTTTTCCTCCCTCCTCTCAGCTCTAAATTTAAAATGCATTGTTGGTACTAAAGAAAAAAGTTTTAATTAAAAGTGGAAAGACAACATAAAAGATAAGATAATTATGGTTGTGCATAATTATTTTTTAATTATTGAATAACCCGCCTGATATTTTCAAAATTAAAAAAATATAATTATTTTTATTTTGCATGTTCTCTCGCTCTCTCTCTTTTTTCAAAAAAAGAGTCAAAAAAAAAAGAAGAAAAAAAAAAAACCTCTGAGTGACTGTATACTATCACATATTGGAAATGCAGAAAATGTCTCAGCTCTAAGAACAATTCATTAAAGCAGCTGAAATATGCATCTCCCCGCACTTTCACTGGAGCTTTGTTAGAAATCAGTGAAGTCTGGAAATTTCATGAACCAATAAGGTGGAACCTCTCCCACAGATGCACCCAAAAACAACAGGAGGGTCAGACAGATGTCAATCAACTGCATCTTGCGCAATCCACAAGAAGAAGTTTCCAAGCAGAAAAACTTTTAGTCTTTTGTCACATTTTGACACAGTTTATGCACCTAAACTCCTCGGTTAGGTGAAGGTGAATTTCATAGTCTTTCAACACTGAATGAGCCTTAGAGAGCGATTTTGACAAGAAAGGCTTGAGGGCACAATTTTCGCATATGTGCGCGCTCCCACACAGACCTAAGGCAAGGTTTAATCCTATCTTTTTAAAAAAAAAAAAAAAAAGATTTCACCTTGTATTAATAGACAAGTTAACAGGCTAAAGAGAACCAAAAGCAAAGTTGATTTAGGCCATTTGTTGCTGTGTGGATTTCTCACAAACACCCGTAGATCACTGACTGCTCAGAAAATCATGAACATATGCTGGAAATGAAAGATTAGAAACCAAAGGAGTTATAATTAGAAGTAGGGATAAGACGGTATTAACCCTCTCTGGGAATGAAGACACAAGTAGGACAACAGCTCCCTCTTCAGGGACTGTGATGAGCTTGGAGGGAGATTGGCAGTTTGCCAATATGCCAGTGGACTGTGTGTGTGTTTGTGCAACAAGTGGTGAAACTCATGCTTCCATAGCCAGATGTGCCTACTCTTTTTAGGTAGTGAATACAGCAAAACAAAGGGCCTCCATGAGAACAAGTGAGACAGGAAGCTGGATCACGTGTTTTTTTTTAATGTATGATGTCAGGTTACCGCCATTGGCGGTGGGGGGTGGGGGTTCGGTTTCAAACAAAACACCGGGCAGGAGGAGAGAATAACAGGGGGCTCATGTTACCGTGCTTTGACAGGTAGATGGCCAACGAAATATAGGCCTGGTTTTTGTTTTGTGAGTTAGGCAATCAGACATTCTCTTTATCAAAAAGGGAAGTTTCACTGTAACGCTCTCTTAAAAAACACAAATTCCATTAATTCACACCCGAGAGCTGCTTGGTACAAGTTTACCACCGCAGCAGACGGTACAGCTAAAGGATAAGGTAGTGGACAGTAGTTAAGCCATCAGAGGGAGAGCTCATACACCAAATATACCAAGAAATTCCCCACATGCTCAAAAAAAATGCTCATCACTCCTTATCCTAACATTTGGCTGAAAATACTGAATTCAACATTCCTCTTTTTTTCTTTTTTTTTTTTTACAGCTAATGAGGAAAAAAAACCTCTGGTCAGAGTGAATAACTTGATCCCATCAGTGCCATAGACTCCTTAAAATGTCTAATCTTTGTTTTTCCCTCTCTCCACATTCCCTTTTTTCCTCTGAAATGACTTCAAACTAACTGGGCCAAGGTCAGTCTCTGCACACAAACACATGCACAAACCCCTGGTTGCTTTACTTTATATATCACCCAAAAACTATCAGTCATTTTTAATGAAGGCAGCTGAAAGGTGTGGTGGGTTACAGGAATTCCCCTGAAACACAGGCCAGCGCTGCCANCTCCTACGCTCTTCCGTCTTACGCTCCATCCTCTCTCTCCTCGCCTTCCCTTCGCCCCTGCTAGACTCTCTCGCTCACTTTTCACTCCGAGTGCACTTTGAGCTTCTTTGACTTTTTGTTGCCACGGATCACGGTGTGAGCAAAGTAAGGGTGCAAGGAAGAGTGTGTGTGCAAATCACTGCATGTGTGTGTGTGTATTCTGGCTTCTCTCTTTTCTGCCATGTGGGGCAGGGTGGTCTACTCGTTCATAACAGCCACCGGACTATGAAATTTATTTCCTCCTCAATAAGCTTTTATAAATCAGAGCGCTCCTCCTCTGCTATCTGCTTGTCCCCCCCCCCAAACACACACACACACACACCCAAAGGAATCTGCATATGACATGGCGCTAAGATGCATGAAGGGCACAGCTTTTGATTGGCAGGTGTGTATGAAGGGAGACACACAGGAATTTTCTTTGACATGCTTGTGTGCATCGTTCACAGATGTTACTGATAGCAGTCCTTTGTTGATAAACACGCATAAAAAAAATGCATTTCTATAAAACATGAGACATAAACAGTGGGCCAGATTAACGCAGAACATTGCCTATTGAATTTCCTAAAGAGCACCATGTCCACACTATTCACAAGGTGTGTATGATTGGGTCCATGAGGTTAGTACACATCCTGCCAACAGCTGCAAGACAGTGTTTGCCTCTTCACAAAGTCAAACACGGCTGATAAAGAAGCATAATTTTTTATGGCTGCAAAAGGAATTCAACAGCATATGGAAGGTGTGTCCAAAATACATAGTCTTGCTTTAGTGTTGCCCGTTTGCTTTTTTATACACTGGGAGCATGAGGTGTTCTGGCAGGTAGGTTCATGCATTTTCGAATGCTGACACAACTTATGATATTTTAGCTGTTTAACACATAATGAAGTTACAGTGATATGGTGAACATGGGCTCACAACATGGGCTTAAAGCTCAGAATTTCAGCTTTAATTGCAAGCCATGAACAAAATGCTGCTTTAAAGTCATTTCAATACACAGCCACCTGTTTGCAGCAGCTCAAACGAAATGCCTACTTTTAAACATTTTATGCATATTTTGTGTCTGTAACCCCACTGATGTCAAGAACAGCTGAGCTGTTTTTTCAAGCCTTCACTGCAGCTGTCTTCAGAGGGGTTTTTTTGTTTTTGTTTATGGGACTTTCTGCCTTTAGTTTTGTCTTTAGCAAGAAAATGAATGTATGATCGGCTTAAAATCAGGCTGGTGACTGAGCCATTGCATAATACTCCACTTCTTTACCTTTAAAAATGTCAGAGTTGCTCTCACAGTATATTTAGGTCATTGTCCATTATCCATCTAGCCAACTTGGCCTACATGTTGTGAGCAAAAGTAAAGAGCTATACACTTCGCAATTGAACTGGAGTCTCTTGTCTTCAGTCAGTAAAACAAGTAACTTAGTGCCCATCACCAGACATGCACCTCACAACTTCCACCACACCTGTCCATAAAGCACAGGGACCTAACTGCCAGTACTGCTAGATGGTGGCCATTTGCTGTGCAAGTATAACACACCTGGGGTGAAAGTTATTAAAACTGATTCTGTTAAAACTGATTTTTTTTCCATCCCATAACCCCAAGAATTTGGAACGTGTCCACTTGGAATTTGGAAATGAATGCGATTATTATAAATATTAATTTTATTTATTTTTTTTTACATTCTCTGACATACCAAATTAACTGAACTGTCACCCAATGATGAAAATAACCATATTGTCACGATCAGTCACAGCTCTTGTGGCAGCTTTTTCTTTGTATTTGATCAATGTCTCTAAAGCCAGTTTGAGATTAACAAATGGTCTGCAGTGATGCAAATGCTGTGTGTCAAGGCGAAGCTGTCGATTTACCAGTCCGTCTACATTTATACCCTTCCCTGCGGCCACGAGGGTCTGACAGTGACTCAAAGAATGCGACTGCAGATACAAGCGGCGGCAATGAGCCAAATGATGTTTTGACTACTCCTCTACATCAAAAGGAGCCAGTTTAGGTGGTTTGTGCAACTTAGAATGCCTCTTGGGTGCCTCCAAGGTGAGGCGTTTCAGGGATGTCCAACTGCGACGAGAGCAAACCCAGGACACGCTGGAGAGGTGGCCTGTTAACGCCTCCATTTCATCCCAGAGGAGCTACAGGTGGTGGATGGATTTTTTTCCAAGGAAAAGTTTAATTTAATAATCAAAGGATACAACTGTATTCTGGGTTTCAGTCTGCTTGTTGGACAACACAAGACATTTGGTGACTTCACTTTAGGCAGTAAAGATTTATGAGCTTTTTCACAGTATTCTCATATTTCAGAATACACCAACTGATTAATCCCTTTAAAGCAGAGCTAATTTTGGTTATTTTATTTCAAAGTTTCGTCAAACCCTGGTTAGCTGAAGAGTTATCCAAATTAAAATGTATTAGCATTCATTTTTCTGAACTGCACATCTGTTTTGGGAGTCACACAAACAGACACACACATACAGCCATATAATCAAAGGACCTAGTCATCTTTCTAGCCATAACAACATATGCACTGGCCTTGCAGCCAACTTCTTGAAATAGGAGCCGTGGGCATCCTTCCCTTTATGCAGACTCTGCTTCAGCCCTTAGAGCTGCAGTGCCAAACCTCCATCTGATTCACTGTAACATGAGTTTTATGGTGAACTGTAGTCCAGATTCTTCAGTGCTAAAATATGGGGCCCACTTCTTAGAAATGTCAAGATACCCACATTTCGTGTGGAAACATCACAATGGAAAAAATTTAAAAAACAGATGGTGTTACATTACAAGCTGCCTTGTTTCTAGATTTAGAGAGGAGAGACCTTGACTGAACCCATCAGACTACACTCAATCTAATAACAATGCCGTGCTTAGTCATGATTGTAAATGTGCAGTATCATCCCTGCTGTAATCTGGCTTGTTGTAACGCTGACGTGGCATTTCTGACAGAATATCATGGTCCTTTGGTTTATTAAAAATAAAAAAAGTCTGTCTGTCTATCTCCTTTGTTTTGAAAATGGAGCCTAAAATCTTAACACTGACTCAGATTAAGGGCTGAGTCCACTGCTGTATTTTGAATGACAATGGCCTGAATAAAATTTGACAAACTATACACTGAGTGAGAAAGACATCAACAAACTTGCAACCTTCCACCCCAGGTGCTTTCAAAGAATTCAAAAGATCTTCTGGACTGCAACCATCAGCACCCGAGACCTCCTGGAAAGAAGCCACACAGACTCTCATGCTGACATCCTGAAGAGAAATTCTGCGCTGGAGGCAGATTGGCCACGCGTTTCAGAAAGACATCACAATTACCGAGATTGCCCTGCATTGGACACCGGGAAGAGGAAGCGTGAATGTCCCAAGATCACGTGGAGGAGGACTGTAGAGATGGAATTGAAGGAGATGGGTCACACCTGGGCCAGCGTACAAAGGGTGGCCAAAAATCACCAAAGACGGAGAAGTCTAGTTGCTGCCCTATGCACAACCAGGTAGCTGAAGGAGCCTACCTACACTGACTGAAAGCACAGCAACTTCACAGCTGCAACACTAACATCTTACCTCTAACACGTGTGTAATAAGAGTCCACAGTCATTCTTTTTTAACCATAAAAAAGGGGTTCATGTTACAGGGTAAAACTGCAAACACACAAAGATGGAACGACGTGACTTTTTTTTGTATCTTCTCTGATTTAGAAAAGAAAAGAAAAAAAAGACAGCAGATCCTCAGAAAATTCATGTGCTGTGAAGCTCCTAGAATTCACTGTCACTAATGAAGTGAGGGCAAGACATAATTATGAGCGACTGCTGATTTTCAAAGTTATAAAGATCAAACACAGAGACAGGACTGTGGTGAAGAAACTGCTTTATGTGATTAATATCAATCAATCCCTGGTACGCATTTCTCAAGAGGCAGAGCAAAGTGTTTTTGGTTTTCATTGGGGGGGTGTGTTAATAGCCTGAAAAATCCACCTAACCATGCCATCATCATCTTCGTAAGCTGTGAAAATCCTGCACAGAATCTAATGTAAACAGCGTAGAGAATGGCTTATTGGACGTACAGGGCTGGTCACGTATAGATTAGAGAAGATGAGGAAGTCATTAAGACCCAACAATATTATTACTGAGAGCCACAAAGCGGCTAATCATTGGCATTCGGTAGCAGCTAATTAGTTGATTACACATTAGCATGTTTTACTTGTCAGTCTCTCTCTCTCCCTATCTGTCCTCCAAAAACACAAAGTCGAACACGCTAAACAGAACAGGCACCTGTGCAGACGGACATGCACCGTTTGCTCGTTTAGCGGTTTTAAACAACAAAAGCAGCACTCAGAGGCAGTTTTCTCATAGCTAAGGCTCTCTGCTAAGAGAAAAACAGGGCGTGGCATGCATTAGCTGGGCATGGAGCCAAAGCCCTCTGTGTGTCCATGTGTGTGTTGCTTCCACGTGCAGACAGACAGTCACAACTGTACAGTAAAAATGTTTGCAGATCAACACAGGAAGTTGCATGCCTTTGTCCTACTCTGCCTCTAATGCACTAAGAACAGATGTGGTACATTTCATGCACAGATTGAGCCTCTTTTTCGCATAATATTCCCCGAGTGTTCACTTCATTACAGGTACTCAATGTGTGTTCTTCTGTGGCTCGAGCTCATTCTTTGTTGGAGTCCACCTGATCTTTAGTATCACAGAAAACAGCCTCTCACTACACACTACACCGCTGGGAGAGACTGTGCGCTCATGCACACAAAGACGAGAAGAAATTAGATCACAGATGTAAACAGACACACATGTGTAAGGGGGGAAACAATTATTTACACTTAGATATACGAGTTTGCCTGACAAACGCACAGATAAATGTGGTTTTAAAAGCCCTCGGGCTTCAATTTTTATTTTGACAGCTAAAATTATAATGATTTTACCATCATCTGGACCAAATAGTCTTTGAGCTGCAGATCACTCACAGCCACTCACAAAGTCAGTGAAGCTGAAAAAGTACTTATTAAAATATCTGAAAGACATTCATGTGCTACTCGTCATTGTTGACTCATAATCTCTAAAAAAAACCCTCAGTGTCAGATCAATTTTTGGCATGACAGCTGCAAATGTTAAGCAGCAGCTGTATTTCATGACTTTCATGTATTACCGTTAAAGAGGCAAGCGGCCTTTTCTCGGAAATCGTCAGACTCCCACAACCAAGTTTAAATAAGAAAAGCATTCTATCTGCTGCATGACAACAACCAGCAAGGCAAGAAAATCAGAGACATTGTCATTATTTCTTACAAAGCCATAAAATAAGACAGAGTAACACCAACCAGTATAAATCATTATAAAATACTGAAATGTTGCTTTAGGTCTTCAAAGAAGTGAGGAAACTGCTGCAACCCATTCAGATGGTTTACGAGTCGTTGATCCTGAACATACTGTATGAACAGAACCAGGAGTTAAAGGGTTTTCAAGTGTTGTTATTTCTATTCAGAGACTATCACTCAAGAGCACAAACTAGCGACAAGCAGCAGTATGTTTTGAATAAAGGGAGTGCTACTTATCACTTTCTCTCGCCTCCTCTCGCTTTTCTATTAAATTGAAGAACTTCACAAGGATCAGCCATTCACAACAGTTTTGTTTATGACCCACTGTCAGACTATTTTGTGTACAAGGATTGGCTTTGAACTCAAATGTAAATATGGCAAATGTGAGTGAGGGGTATTTAGGTGTATGAAAGAATCCTTTGGTGTTTTTTTTTTCCCCCTCAGGTAGCATGTGCATGTGTTTATAAAGGGATAGCGCGGCAGGGTCAAGAAATATGCCTTCAGAGGGTACATGTGTGTATGTATGTGTCAATTTGATGTGTATATAAGCCCTGATTTGTTCCCATTTCATATCCACAGAGACAGTTAATCCTTGAGCAACTGAAATGAGGGTAAATGACCATCCACTCTCTCTGCTGCCCTTTACCTTTTAATATATCGTTTGACTGGCACGCACGCATAATTCAGGAGTGTGTCCTAGATTTGCACTTTAGGTTTGAGTTTCTATTTAGATCCTAGCCTGTAGGATAAGTGTGAACATAAACACATTTGATGTTATAGGTCAGTTTCTACATATGTACCAGCCTCTGGGTGAGGTGCGCACACACACATACACCCACACCCACACCTTGACCACTAACAAAGGGTTTCCATTCCCATAGTAGCAGTTGAGGAGACTAACAGGTAAAAAGACACTTTAATGGCTCATAACGAGATTTTTCTAACCTGCTGCATCAACTGGGTATCAGTAAAATGTGAAATAGTTGAGGAAAAATTGATCTATGTTTTCATATTCATAGGCATGAATGATCACTTTTTGTTTTTACCAAGTTGTTTTTATGACAATGAATAACATACACTCACCAGCTACCTTATTAGGTGCACCTTACTAGTACCATGATACTAGCATGGTTCAATCATGGTGACTGTGGAAGCCATTTGAGTACAGTGAACTCACTGTCAAAGTCAAGAAGCCAATTTGAGATGATTAGTTGGTCCCAAGGGTGCAAGGTGCAAAGAAAAAAAAATCCTCCACACCATTACTCCACCTCCAGTCCAAACATTTGATTCAAAGTAGGATGGATCCATGGTTTCAGGTTTTTACACCAAATTCTGACACTACCATCCAAATGTAACAGCAGAAACCAGATTCAAAGGCAATTTTCCAATGTTCCAATTTCTAATTTTGATCCTGTGTTAGCTGTCAGGAGTGGCACCCAGTGTGGTCTTCTGCTGCTGTAGCCCATCTGCTCTTCAGAGATCCTCTTCTGCATACCTCGGTTGTAATGAGTGGTTATTTGAGTTACTGTTGCCTTCCTTTCAGCTCAAAGTAGTTTGGTCATTCTCCTCTGACCTCTGGCATCAACAAGGCATTTTCACCCATAAAACTGCCGCTCATTAAATATTTTCTTTTTTCATGCCATCCTCTGTAAACCCTAGAGATGGTTGTGCGGGAAAATCCCAGTAGATCGGCAGTTTCTGAAATACTCAGACCAGCCCATCTAACACCAACAACCACACCATGTTTAGGTCCCTTAAAATCATCTTTCTTCCCCATTCTGATGCTTGATTTGAACTTCAGTATGTCATCTTGACCATGTCTACATGCCTAAATGGACTGAGTTGCTGCAATGTGATTACCTGATTAGATAACCCCATTAACAAGCAGTTAAACAGGTATACATAATAAAGTGAATATGGGTGTAAATGCACAATTGTGTTTTTACATTCTAGCATCTGCAGTCATGAATGCTTATATTCAGTCAAGATACAGAAACTGCTGCTTTTGCATAGCTTTTTTTTTTTGTATCGACTTTAGTCTTGACGTACTGAACTGCTCCCTGATGACAATGCTATCAATGCATCTCTGCATGCCTTCCTCAGAGCTGAATCTACACCTGAATCAAATAAGCACCTTGACAAAACACGCAACAGTGAAACATGAACAACAAAGGCAGTCTTGTCTCCTCTTTTTTAGGCGAAAAGAGAATACACAAACATACATCAGCAACTTTGGAAAGCTGTGATCTGAATCTGTTTGTTAGTTGAACTTTTGCACCCAGAAATCATGACAATCCGTTGTCAGCAGACTGCACACAAATATTATCTGGATTACCAACGATGTGAAGCATGAGGAGACTGTGAGGCATCATCGTATTGTGTTTCATCTTTTCCTGTCTACTGGTTTTGGCACCACTAAACACTAGAGGGAACAAAAAAAACAACAACTAAAACCAACTACGGAGGGTCCTGATATCAGGTGGTTTCAGACAGAGGCAGGTAATCACAACATCCTTAGTTGGAAGTTATTTTCCTTTCCCCTCCCTTTATTTCTATCCCTCTACTTTGACCTGTATAATTTTAAAAAAGGCATTAAAAATACAATTAGTAAAAACAAGACAGCATAAACTTCAACAAAAATAAAACTATAAATAGAAATCTTTGAGGTCCTATTCCAAAAAAAAAAAAAAAAGGATTAGCTAACAATACAAGGGGTGCAATAGAAGGAGGAAGAAAGAAAGGGTAAGAGGTGGGAGTAAGGATAAGCCATCTTAGCAAGCACACACACACACACTGAGTGATGGGCTTTCCCTGAATTGATGTTGCTGAATGCCGTAATGAGCAGAGGGAATACACAAGGATCTCACTGCTCCAAGCTATTCATTTAGCTTCGTGTGTGCATGTCACAACATGTGAGTGTGTGAGAGTGTGTGTGTGCATATGAGCGTATGAATAAATGCGCCACGTTCTGTGAGATGTTTATGTTTCGGTGCCCTAGTATATACGCGCCTGAACACAGGGCAGCCGTGTGGAGGGGTATGACTGTGTGACTCTGCAGTGTCCAGCAGTTTCACTTTATTTCTTCCTCCGTCCGCCTGCCATTTCATTCACCTCTGTTTGCGTCTCCTCCAAAAGTGTTTTTTTTTTTTTTAAAGGTTGGGATGCTGTAAAGTTTAATTTAAAAACAGAACACAATGATTTGCAAATCATTTAAATGCTTTATTTAACTGATAATAGGAAAAGAAGGGCAACCTGTCAAATGTTGAAACGGAAATTTGTTTAGTTTTTAAAATATATGATCTTTAAAATATATGATCATTTTGACTTTGCTACAGGGGCAGGCTTACCACAGTGTTGCATCACCTCTTTTAACAACAATCTGTAAGCATCTGGGCACTAAGGAAAGCACCTGCTGGCTGCTGTAGTTTTAGAGCTGAAATGCTTTCCATTTCTTGTTTGCTATAGAATTTCACCCACTTAACACTTTGGAGCCTCCTTTGTTGTATTTATTTTATTTAATTATGTATTTTGGTAATGTGCCAAATGCTTTCGCTGGTCTGAACTGAACTGGTCTGAACTGTGAGGTTTTGTACTGTATAACTACAGAGACATGGTGCTGCAATAAGTGCAGCATGTGGTTTGGCACTGTTGCTGAAATAAGTAGCATGTAATACTCCAAAACTTTTATATAATTAATAATGTACTGGTGCCATGCAAGCTGCCACGGACACCAATCAGAGATGCTGGCTTTTAAAATATATGCTGATAATGTGTCAGATGGATCCACTCCTCTTCAACCTGAGAGATGTGGGATGAATAATTTCCAAAAAGAATTTCAGATTTTGATTCATCAGACCACAGCAGCGTGTTCCACTTCACCTCAGCCCACCTGAAAGGAGTTCATTTAAGCTGAATTTTTTGTGTGTGTGTGTGTGTGTGTTTCTGAGCCCATGCACTAATTTCCACTGGAGAATCATGTCTGCTTCTAATGGAAGGACATCTGAGGACTATTTCGACCATTCAGCATCGGTTTTTAAGCCATATTTCTTGTGTAAAAACACATCTCCAGATTATTTGAATCTTTTAAAGATTTGTATCATTGAAAACAATAAACTTACTAAAGTTGCTGCAATTTCATGTTGAGAAATGTTATTTTTCAATTCCTGAACTAAACACCCTAGCAGTCTTTGACAGAGTGCTGAACTCCTACCCATCTTAGCTTCTAAAAGGCTCTTAGTAATGATTTTTTAAATTGAATGTTATCGTGAAACAACTTTTCCAGTATTTAATTATTTTTTTTTGCCTATGTACCTCTCTCTCCCTTAGAGATAGGGAGGGGCTCCGAGTAGAGCCGCTGCTCCTCCACATCGAAAGGAGCCGGTTGAGGTGGCTCGGGTATCTGATCAGGATGCCTCCTGGCCGCCTCTTGGGTGAGGTGTTCCGGGCATGTCCCACCGGGAGGAGGCCCCGGGGCAGACCCAGGACACGCTGGAGAGA
>JASGAU010406267.1:0-17791 GCA_030220045.1 Australoheros facetus
CAGAGGTAAACACAGACAGCGATTAGAGCAAGACGACAAGTACGCACTTTGTGTCCTTTTATCTGTGATATGAACTGAGACAAAGCAGCAAGTTCAGCCTAAGAGTCCAACCTAATTCACAGCCGTGAAAATCGTTTCGCTTTTCTCATGTAATACACATGTAATATGGTAGAAAACTTGATGTTGAGACGGCAGAGTCACGCCCTTCTGCCGCTTTCGTCACGCGTTCTTGGTTTGAGACCAGCTAGCTTGCGGGGCCGGAATTGAACTCATTTTTCGGCCGAGCACCGAGTGTTTCGGCGGTGGAAAACCCGCCTAACGGTTCCAATTACGGCACCGACTCCGGAACCCTGTTGGTGGGAAAGAGGCCACAGAGGAGATAAAGGAAATCTGTTGGAGCCATAATGAGGGAACACTGTTGTTGTGAGCCAGTCACTGCAGCTCTGATTACAGACCAGTGTTCAGTTTCTATGCTAGGAGTAAACACATGAGAATACTGCCACTGTGGGGATTTGACAGTAAGCACGCGCACACACACACACACACAGAGAGAGGTGTGAAAGTCGCAGTCAGCCTTCATCATGTATGTAACTTTCCCTGCTTACCGTCTGTCTCTTCAAAAAAAAAAAAGCTTGACCTTTATTGCCCCCCAGTTCATTAGCTGCCCCAGATATAGAGACAAACAGCGCACATGCACAGACATTGACATGTCGTGTTTTTCACTGACATGCTACGGACACCTTAGCAGTTTAATTGTATTCGGCAGTGGTCAGAAAAGGCTAATCTTGTTGCCGATATAGACAGCAAGGAACTTATTACTCCACCATTTATGATTTGTTACAAAACTATTAAAAAACTATATTGCTAACACTTCCCCTCTTGTAGCAGAATCCACTGTGGTACTGTAAGTGAACTAAAGTATGCCTTTTTTTTTTCTTTTACTGCCTGTTGGTGGATTTACAGAGCATTCAGTCTGCCACCAGGGATTAGCTAAATTCTCCACTCAATCTCACAAGTGCACACACTATATGAGGGGATCTACTTATGTGTGTGACTGCACGTGCATATATTTGTGTTAATGTGTGTGTTTGTGTATACACTCAGGGGTGATATTAGTTAATCATAGCCTTCACTCAGCATAAATAAAGACCAATTACTGTGCTTCCCTATGGGCCCTTTGCTATTAGCACACTAAAAACCCTAAAGAGTGTTGCCCCATAGCTAATACAGCCTTGGTGTAACAGTCAGCCTTCTGAATCATGATGATAAGCAGAGGGTAACAGAAGGACAGTATTGACAGCATCACAACTACTGGGGCTGGATTAGACATGCAGTACATGCAGCAGTGAAGATCAGTAAGTACTCAAAAGAATGATGATAAACATCAGGAGAAATATACCCTGCCGATAAATGCTAAGCTTTATTTAAAACAGACTTATATTTATTAATCAAGAAACTAATTTGCATTGCTGGCAGTGATAACAAAAAAAAAAAAAGAGATTGCATGCTGGTTGACAGTAAAAGAAATCTAACCTCTACTTACTGAGTTGTCGAGTCATTTGTGTGTCACAGCATGCGTGATACTGTTATAAAATGCAGTGGGCTTTATATCAATCCTAGTTCAAGAGGTTACATGACCTTAAACAGTGTCAAACCGGCTTATCTTAGACACACAAACAAAAACTACTGACACAGATGGACAGAACAAGGCATTGCTGCAGTTCAGTCAAAGAATTAAATCGAGGCATTCAAGAGCTTTATTTAAGGAAAAGAAAAATAAATTATGTGAGATGCCACAAACCAGAGTCCAACCTTTGACCAAAGTGCACAAAACTGCACACTTGCAATTGAGTTTGTTGTAAAAAGTAGTTGTATTTTCTCCATAACAGCACCACAGAAAATTTGAACACATCTGTCCAAAGTAACGGACTAAGCCAGAAGACATTACATATGGCACATGCTTTAACATAAAAACCCGCTGTTAAGTGTGAACCGCGCCATTTCGCCCATTTAGCAGTCAAATATTGTAATGTGATATTTTACTTAGATTAAAAAAAACAGATAAAGAAAGCCACTAGCTCCAGAGTACCATTTCCATTTGTCTTTCCTTAGAGTTAATGTATACATGTGGACATGCTCAATAGCAGCTACAGAGATATGTGCTCCACAGCACACGCACAAATGCAAAAATACACACACAAATATAGTGGACCCTTGCTGGCAGCCACTCATCACCCAGAGAGGCCAACCTAATTTGGAGGACAGGCTCCTCTTTGCCTGCTGGGGAGGCAGCAGGGATTATGAGCCTTTATACACACTAATCTAGTTTAGCCATGCTGGGAGAGGGAATCTGTGTGTGTGTGTGTGTGTGTGTGTGTGTGTGTGTGTGTGTGTGTGTGTGTGTGTGTGTGTGTGTGTGTGTGACAGCAAAAGAGAGCACAATAGAGACAGTAAAAGAGGAATATACATCACTGGAGTGCAGAAGCATGTATGTAGGCACAGTATGTGAGTTCTTCGATATTGGTGAGTTTGTGTGTGTATGTGTGCAAGTTCCCAGCAACCTAGTCTGTGTGAGCAAAGGCAGGGAGGCTCTCAAACTGGTTAGAGATGTGGCTTAGCCTTTTGTCCTCTGACAGCAGTTGTGAGAAACTACACAGGAGCAAAGACACACACATACAAACAAGCAAGCACACACATCTTGGCATCATCAAAGCTAAAGGACTATTAGATGTCAGGCTGGATGTGAGTGTGTGTAGTAGGAGGAGATTTTTGGATAAAAAGAGTCTTGTCTGTGTTAAAATCAAGATGAGAGGTGAGAGGTTAAACAGGCTGCAGGCAATTCTGCAATTCCAGGTGTGCGTGAACTGGACCAACAGCTGGTTTAAACACATACTCAAGTGGAGCACAATTCTGACAGGACAATTTCTAAACCTGTCTGGTACGTGTTAGCTCACTGTTTAAAATGTGCGTATCTTAACAGAGTTAAGTTGTTGGCTGGTTCAAGTTGGTCAGAGAGGCCATTACATTATGTTGACTATGTGCATTTGTGTGTGCGTGCGTGTTGCCGATGAAGCGTGAGCATGAAAGTGAATTGGTCTGAAGCGCCAACACATTCCAAATTTCAAAACACAGGAGATAGAGCTCATGGCCAAACCAGAGCTGGGGCCACACTGGGAATCACAGAGGAAGACTTTAGGGGGGAGAGTGAGAGAAAGAAAGCTAAAGAGTCAGGCTAGAGAGAGAAAAGAGAGTGAGGACCACAGACTGTACAAGCTTACAGTGTGTATGAGCGCTGGTTTGAGTAATTACAGACTTGCCTGGTGTGTGGAGCCGAGAGTCTACCACAACACAGCCCAAGTGATGACACCATACACCACACACACATATGCAAACACATATGAGCGCGCACACAAGTATGCGCGCGCACACACACACACACACACACACACATACACACACACACACACACACAAAGTAATTACCGTACAAAGCATTTAAACAGCTGCTCCATATCCCCACTCTTCAAAAACCACACATACATTCATACAGGATTTCCAAGCCACCCTCGAACTGTTGCACTATTGAACAAGGAAGCTCATTTTCACACACACAAATGGATATATAAATGTAAACAGACACACATACAAGCTCGGGCAATTACTTTTAGCTTGCTTTGAATAGAGAACAAATGCTTAGGTCCACACCCTGGCTGCATACCTACTGG
Source organism: Australoheros facetus (assembly GCA_030220045.1). Lineage (NCBI taxonomy): Eukaryota > Metazoa > Chordata > Actinopteri > Cichliformes > Cichlidae > Australoheros > Australoheros facetus. The sequence goes on from JASGAU010406267.1 coordinate 3,725, forward strand.
TGTCACCATATTTTATAATTGGAGATCTCCATCTCTACACTCGCTCAGCACTAAAGCTCTCCCAAATGGAGCACTCACACCATCTGGTGGCTTCCAATATCATTACACATTCTACACTGCCAAAAACCACTTGCTTAAAAGATAAACACTAAGTATGTTGATATATAGCTAAAAACATGAAATCATTGAGGACTAATTCGTGTGAAACTAAAAATGACATAAATTGTATGCCTTGTCATTAAGACAAGATGTCTCCAGAAGCAGGAAACCAAAGCAGGCTTATCTAGCTAGACTGCAGTCGCTTTGAACAAATCAAGTGACAATAGCAGACGCCGGTGGTCTTGATTTCTGGAACTGGCCAAGATGTCCTGGTTTACTCTCTAACTGGAATGTCTGTCTGCTGTGTGGCACTTCCTGACAGGAAGTACATACAGTACAGAGACAGGGAAAGAGACACAGATGTAGAGACCAAGAGAAAGGTCCAACACAGGATAAAAAACCATCAAATTTTAACCTCTGGCTCCTTCATATGCCAAAGTATCCTTGATAAGATACTGAACCCGAAGTTACACCCATCCAAGGTAAGCACCTTGGACAGCAGCTACGCCACCATTGGTGAGTGAAGGAGAACTCCCAAGGTTAAAAGGCGCTACATTTTGAATGTAGATTCATTAATTTTACATTCATCCTATTTTTATTTAAACCTGTAGCTTTTACTGTACAAATAAAACTCACTGGCACTTGAAGAGCGATTATTCTTATTACCTACACATAACATTATATGTTTACATCAAGCTTGATGTCATGGTCTTGCTTTTATTAGTACAATAGCCATACACACAGAAACAGGGACAGTGGTAAGTGGAGACAGACTGATGAGTCATGGTGGGCTTATCCTTCTCATTCCCTCTCTTATTTGCGATCCCTTTCATGTGATCTGCTCTGTCTCTCACACTGTATTTGTTTCTTGACTCCTTTCTCCTAACTTTATTTTTTGCCGTCTTTCTCCGTCTTCTGTTCTGCCACCAATCCCAACATTATTTCCTAACCTTTTTATAGCCTTTCCCTCTGGCCTAATCCCCCCCGATCCCACCCTTAATCATCTCCCTTCTCTCGTTTTCACATACTTATCTCCCTCTGTGAATTATTACACTCCTTTCCCTCTTATCTGCTCCATGTACAATTTGCTACAGAAAGACATTTCCTGCTAGATGACAAACAGACTAGATATACAACATACAAGGGAATTAGTGTATAGTAGCACAAGATGCAAAGACCCTCACAAGTCAACTCTTAACTTGTTAAGGTAAAACATTTGTGGTGGAGAGGGAGTGAATGAGGAGGGAAAGGAGAAGGTCAGGGTTAAACAGAGAGACAGAGAAAGAGAGAGGGGAGGGGGAGGATAGAGGAAAAGAGCAGATCAAGGCATGAGAGCTTTGTGCTCCCTCTCTTGGCAAGACTCTGTGGCTGTGTGCGTCTGTGTGTAAGTGTTGTCTGCGTGCAGTGAGTGTGCGGGTGCATACACACACACATGCCTCTGCTCCTGGCAGACTCAGACTAGGCATTAAAATTATTGGTGCCGCCAGCGTGCTGCGGCCCCCGCTGAAAAGGAGGGAGGTGAGCAGGGAGGGCAGGAGGGATGGAGTCACCAAGTGCTAATCAGACCCATGTGTGTGTGGCCAGTGCTGTTCTGAACAGCTGTTCCCATGCTGAGGACCTGGCCACCACACACACACACACACACACACACACACACACACACACACACACACACACACACACAACTTTCTTGAAAAACCATACAGGTTTAATTAGTTTGCAGTTAGCACAAATACCACCAAGGCCAGTGTGACTGTGCTTATAACAGATATATGTTAGATTAAAAAAATAATGAGGAGGGACCGTTGGATAGCGTAGTTGTGTTTTTTTATTCAAATTACCATTGTTCTACCCTGAACTTTTAACCTAACCATTTATCCCCATTTTTGTATGCTTTTTACAAAGATTTGGATTATCTGAGAGAATACAGAACGAGAAAGTGTCGAGAAAAATTAAAAAATAGAATATGCAAATTAAGTGAGAGGGTTATGGAAGTGGCGTGGCATGCCCCCCTCCTTCCCTCCCCCAACAGGAAGAGTCAAAGAGCAGCGAGAGGAAGTGCTGTTATTTATTCTATCAATGGAAGGAGGAAGACAACCCTCCAGCTGGCCGACACCAACCCTAAACGCAAACAGTCTCGCACACAATCTACAGTAAAGAGGATCGTGATCCATCTTACTTTGCCTGTTTAGATTAGCCATTGCAGCTTTAATAATTGGATCTTTAGGCTGCAACAGAGCTCTGTGGAGCAGATAAGCATGCTGCAGAGAAAGGATATCTTTGTGAGTGTAATGAGGCAGAGCTATCACGCACCCTGCAAAATGACTGTATCTGTGGTGGGCAGGGAATGTCAGGAATCACCCCAGAGGATGCAGGGTACATCCGGTCAACTCTCACTGTATATATATTTTGCTTTCTCTTTTTCCCCCTCGCTTTCATAAGTACTCAGGGTATAGCTAAAGGTGGTGCATATATTTGTGGTGCATAAACAGAACACACCCTGCAGCTGAGATAAGCATAAAAGGATTTGGAGCCAGTAAAGTTCACTAACAGCCCAGTAACCAAAAATATAGATTTTACTAGAAGCCGTGGGCTGTTTGTGTGTTCACATGTTAAATAGGGGGATGAAAGAGTTAGTGGTCAGACTTGGTGGGGAGCTCTAATCACTTTGCGAGGTACATTTTTATAGTGACACCACATAGTGCTGTTCTCTTTGTATGTATGTGTCACTATCTCCCCTTGTAGTTGTCAGGGGTCAGGCTCACAAGTGTGTGTGAGTGTGTGTCTGCCACTCACAAGCAAGACAGAACTCCTCGCCTCACTGCAGTCTTTACAAATATCTGTAACGCCAAACATGGTGGCAGCCAATCAGAGGAGAGCATCCAACTGATGACAAAGATTTTGCACAACATGAGTAACCTGAGGATTTAGACCAGCCAAGTATTTGTGTGTGTGTGTTAGAATGCAATTGTATAAACTAAGTGCAGATTCTTAGGAGTGACAGTTCTGTGTCAAAGAAAAAAAACATGCTAAAAAGTGAGTGACAGTGGCACAGAAAAATACGTACAATAAGATGTTAATCAGCGGAGGGAGCACGCACAAGTTTGGATATGAATCATCAATAGCCATGGTGTAAGTTTGAAAGACGGAGAGCCAGTGGAAAAGTGAAGACAGAGACGTAATTGTTGTGGAACCTGAGGAAAAGCACACATATGCTGTATAAAGCACAAAAGCAAAGCTTTCACACACAAATGCCAGACAGATGAAAAAGAAAGCAAGATGTCCAGTGTAGCCAGATGATAAAGAGAGAGAGAGAGAGAGAGAGAAAAGAATGGAATGAGTGGTGTTATGAGTGAGATGAGTAAGTCCAGACTCCATCATCAAACAGATGTTAAATCACAGATGTGATTCTGTCACTGTAAACACACATTTTTTGCTCACGAAAACTGATATTGTTCATGTTCATCTGTTGAAATGCTTTGTAATCTTATACAATTCCTCAGCTGGCGCTCCGCACAAAAGGAAATTCAACAGGCTGAGACTCACCTCGGAGAGGAGAGGAGAAATAGGTGGTGGACAGGTGGGCTTTTTTGGGGGGGGTGTGGGGGGAGTGGGACGGGGGTTGGAGTTATGGGGGTGGGGGGGTCTGTGTCTTTATTTTACCAAAGGTAAGGGAGTGTCTAGGGCTAGAACTGAAGCCACAGTGGAGGCACAGTACACTGATGGGTGGACATCAGCATAACAGTTGATTCTGCTATAAAGACACAATGAGATGAAAAATGCAGGCACTAGACAAAACAACAGACACACTATACAGAGCTGAACAAGTCAAAGTGAATTCATATTGCAGAGTAAATGAGGAGGGGAAAGCATCATTGACTATAACACTGGAGTGCCAAGTGCACCTCTTCACTTCCATCTGCAGCAGCTTACAGTTACTTACAACTGCAGTAATGATACATTTACAGGTTTCATTCACAGGTCAGTGAGCAACACTCTACGCTCACCTTTGCTGTAAGGATCAGCAACTCTGAGTCCCCACAATGAACACAGCCAAAAAAAAAAAAAAGAAAGTGTATGCTTTGACTTCAAGTTTTCTATGCAGGTGTGTGTGTGTGTGTGTGTGTGTGTGTGTGTGTGTGTGTGTGTGTGTGTGTGTGTGTGTGGTGAAAAGTGAGTCTTTCTTCACAGTATTCAAACTTCAAGTGACCAGCCTGCTGGGATCTGGTTCCTGTACAGTAAAAGTTTCAGTGTCTTTGTACCTTCTCTCTTGCACGGGACTCTGCATACCATAAAAAAAGCCTCTCGCTCAAAACAGACTAGCTTGGAGCCCCAGGACCCAGCACCATCCACACTTTAAGATAATCAGCAAAGAGCTATTTAAACAGGACCAGGTTACAGCCCCTCATAAAACAAATACACACAGGAATAATTGTATCAACACAGCAACCTGGCAGAGTTTGGGGGGAAAAAAAGAAAAAAGTTTCTCCGTGGGGGGTACTCGGACGTTATGCTGAAGAGTAGTGGTGGTGTTGAGGGGTGGTGTGTGGAAAGGGGTGGGATGGAAGAGGAAAAAGGGGGGGAGGAAGAAAAACAGGTCCCACAGAGCTACCGTGCAGGCGCCAGCAAAGACAGCGAGGGTGGAAAGGAGGGGAGGAGAGAGGGAAGGAGGGGGAGAAAGACCCTGGTGAAACTCTCAACAGATGCGTGAAGCCCTTGTCAGCATTCCTGCTAGGTAACGCAAGGTCAGGAGCAAGCAGGAAGACAATATGAGGACTATTTGGGCTCCCTGAGCGCCAGATGTGTTTTAATAAGACGGCTGCCCTCCTAGCTAATAAGGTCAGCCTCTGGCTCCAGCCAGACGAGCAAACAAGTAGACTCTTGGCAGGAATTCAGCTCCAGCTTGGCACAGCCTCCCTCCCTGCTTCCTGCCTTGCTCTCTCTCTCACTCATTCACTCACTCTCTCTCACAAGCTCTGAGAGATCGATGGAAGGCGACTCTCTCTCTTTCTGTGCGGGTCTGCATGACTCATTCTGCTTCATACACCCGCCTTTTATTAGACACTTCCTTTTTTTTCTCTGAGGGAAGAGGGAGAACTACTGCCTAAAAACTGGAGCCTTTGAGAACATCTGTGCTTGAATCATGCACTAACACATGCACACCCACACACATGAGGCCGCATAAATACACACACTCAAACAAGTATAAACACAAAATTTATACCAGTTCACCTACAGAGTAGTTCACACTGACTATTCTTTACCACTGAAAATAAAAAAGAAACTCTGCTAATGCTGATACATAAGTAATGAAAAGCTAAAATTAGTTATAAAAATAAACAGTGGACCAATAAATCTGACTCCTCCAGAGGGGAAAATAAAGACAGAGTATCGGCGCCAGAAAAGATTGGCTTGCACTGCACTGAAAGGGAGACAGAGGAGGTGAAGAATGAGGAGGTGGAGGAGGAAGATTTAGAGTTTAGAATAAAAATGGAGGGAAAAACAAAGATGCAGTGATCCAGAGTGAGACTGAAGAGTCCTGGCAGCTTGGGTGGAGGTGTAAGCAAGCTCCTGCCACTTCATGGAGTGCAAAAAGAAAATCGTTATCAAAGTGAAGGGCAAAATTATCCAGAAGTAATCAGAAAGCAGCAGAGAAAAAGCGATGAAGGGAACAAAGTAGTGACTTTCAAAAGGAACAACACAAAGTGTTTAGTAACTTAATTTAACACACAAATCTGAATCTGAGAAATGATTATGCAATTACACTCTCACTGTACTGCACAGCCACCAGCCTCCTAGCTTTCTGTCATCCACTGAGGTCAAGTTTGACATCATCTTGCCCTCACACAAAAAAAATGACCCAATCAAAGGCAGACCCTCACAGANCCCCCACCCCCCAAATGATTAATGAAAATTGGGCACAAAAACAAATTAAGGAGATTTACACACTTTTAAAATGTGATATTAATTTAACTACACAAAATATGATTGTACTGTCCTGCTGATAGACACTTGCCAAACCATTGCCTTCATGTCTAACCTACTCTTTGATGTGGGCAACTACAAACATGCACTTAATTTCTTCACAATAAATTAATGTAATTACAGTTTGGTTGTGCCGCACAGCTTTCACAGCACTGTAACAAATTATAAAACGAGTAAACTCACCTTTTCTGGCTGGTGTAATATATTAGTGCTAAATGCTGCCGGTGTCCCACTATAAAACAGGAAGCACCTCATCATGCAGTGAATAAATATGCAGCATCAGCCAATTTTCAATCTTTTTTGCCCATCTAAAGTTAAACAGAACCTGTATTGCTATCGCAAGGAAAAGATTAGCATCATATCACAAGTCCTCTGCTGTGGGCTCATGGTGGTGTGCCCTGTTTGTCCATTTGTCTGTGTTTATTGGACATAAGGTTGAGGAGAAGACGACCATCCATCAGTGGGTTAGAAAAGGTTTCTGTTCCAGGGGTTAGACCTTCCTGTTTTAAAGCTCCCAGACGGGGAACATTTGGCTAGGTGTAATTCGATATGACCTCGTCACAGTGAGTTTGAGGTTACAAGGTCAGCAGGCCTTATCATTCAGCAGCAAGCCCTGTTTCGGCTCCACACAGATACCCACTAGTCAATGACTCAAACCCACACACATGCACAAACACATATGTCTGTGTTCCCACGGTTGCAGCAGGTCTAATGGTTGATGTATAGCAGCTTGTAAAGCGGGATTGTCAGTCCGTTTTAACAGCCTATCACAGAGATCCAACAGGACCACAGCCATGCATGTAGGCTCAGACCGCTGACTGGATCAGCAACACTCCATAAAAGCAGCACCGAATCCAGGCACACTTACTCAGCCAAGTACAGGAAAACAACAGAGGCAGCTTTGATCTGGACTGACAGATACTCAAGATGTTCCAGCACTCAGGATGCTCTCACGGTTGTGAACATAAACACAAAGGTTCATACTGTTTTTCAGACACAATCACAACCTTATACCTTGCCCACACCTACAATAGAATTTTTTTTTTTTTTTAATGCAGCCTTATCCTTTTGTTTTGATCTTTTTTTTTTCCACGCACAGTTAAAATTCATTGAAAACAGAGCTTTGGGAAAATTCTTTGCAAATACTCAAAGTGTTTGCAGTGTATACATACAGACAGGGTAAGTTTTGGCCTCATTGGCCAACATGGCTTTGGGATTAGGGTTACGTCTTGCTCTTAACAGCATGCTTTAATTTTGTTTTGTGCTTGTGTAAAGGAGACCATTTTTGAGAACAAAGAAGGAAAACCTCAGGCTAAAAAAAAACAAAAAAACAACTTCTGCATGTCTGGACTAGACCTTATGTGCAACTCTGGACAACTCTGACACCTGTGGAGCTGTGCATCGTGGGAGCTCATCCAAGGCCTGCACTGAGTCCAGCACTGAGGACACATGTTTCACATTGAGCTAAAGTCAAACAGCATCTGATCACTGTTCAACTAGCGTCAGTCTGTCTGAGGCTCTGGTCTGTAGAAATTGTTGTGCTTACTGCTCTCATCAGGCAAACCAACAGGTGGACAACAACTGGCCCACAGAAAAGCCCACCTGGTCCGGATCCAACACAGAATGTTATATGCACAAAACAGTCAGGACATGAATAATAAAATAAACTGTCTTTAAAAGATACCAAATTCACTTAAAAACACGTTTTTTGCTTACATTGCACTGTGTTTGTATATTTCAGTCATGTGTTTGGAGGGGGATCTATGGGCAATCCAATGTTCCTCTTTCTGCACCCCCAGCCCCCACACCGTACTGGATAGAAGCAGATGATTATTTTAATTAAAAAGAAAGAAATATAAGAAAATGTTGGTATCGGTCCGTGCCAAATTGCTATTTTATACACTGGAACTCGCCTCATGATTTAAAATTAGAATAAAATATTAGAATATTTATTAAAATATATAGCACATGATGGCAATAAATGGACACAAGCGCAATTAAGAGTCTGGCAGAGGCACATCTGTGTCAAGTGACTGTAATCTTAACAGATAAATATTTATTAGCAAGTTGCTAAGCCATCTGACCTGTGACCTACAGTGACCTTCCTCTCCTCTGAGGATATCAAGAAGCACAGCTGCTGGCAGATACGGTGCACGTAAAGACTTTGATCTTTATTACCCTTCTCCTCTTTTTGTCCTTTCCGCTTGATATGGCTTGTCCACAGTGTTTCTTTTTCTTTCTTTCTTTCTTTTTTTTTTTTTGCTATTGCAGGCATTTTCAAAATGCCTGCAATAGCAGAGTGGAAATAGCACACAGAGGTTTCACCTAGCATCACAACAAATATTAAGTGCTGGTTGCAGCAGCACTTAAAGGCACCAATATGTGGTCACATTATTATTATTTTTATTCCCATTATTTTGTTTAACTTATAGATGACATCAGTGAGTCCATTTGTGTACCAGTGTGTTATCACACATCTCGGTATGCTAATCTGTTTGTCACAACTGGAAAGCACTGTTCATGTTGCTTTGACTTGACTCCTCATGACTCTTCTTCTTCATCTCACGATCGCACGCTCATGCAGGATACAGTTGCGAAACTGTACCAAAGATGCGTGTGCTCGGAGAACTCATTGTTAGTACAGCTGGTGTCCCATTGCAAGACAGTTTGTAGTTTAAGCATCATTTCATTTTATAATAATTTAATCTAATAGCATATTAAATTGATTCCTCTGTTCACTGCTGCATGTTCCTCTGTTGTAATTTGAAAAAAAGAAAACATACAATTTGGACAATTTTTAAAAACCTTTGCAAATGAGCTGAAACACCTGTTATTTAATATTTCATCTTGTTTGAGTAAAGCATAAAAGCCGCAGAGTCATTGTACCTCTTTTTTTTTTAATATTAGTGGATCTCCTGGCATTTGGTCATATTAATTATCCTCTTTCATAGCGGAGGACTTTATACTTCTGCATAATTTTGTACCAACAATGAAACCGATAATACAAGAAAACTCACAACTGTTCTGCATATAGATAACACCTCCAGGAAAGCAAACATATGATTGTTATCCTTAGCAAACTCTGCAGGCTTACTCAGCTCAGACAGCATTCAGCTGTGTGTCTGACCTGAAGGCAGGCAGTAAGAATGACTTATGTTTAGAGGAAACAAAGTTCGAAGCCAAATCACAATGACCCTGACAGCTTCACACAATTAGTCATACATACATATACACATTACTCATACTTATACACTCACAAGGCTGCCCCCCTCCCCCACAGTTTATGTGTGTGCATTACTTCAATAGCCACTTCCTTCATACTCTCACTGAACTGGAGAAGGTTACAGGTTACAGACCATATGAGGACGCAACAAACACAACAGAAACACTTCAGTTCATCATCATCTTTACATCATGTGGATGTAAAGATAAGGTCAATTAATAAGCCTGAAAATGGGAAGAAGAAGCCTTTTTCCATAATAATGTTGGTCTGGGAGAAAAGGATAGAATAAAAATATGCACTTTTCTGTGAAAAATATATATATTTTTAAATCTCTCTTTTTAAAATATAAATATAAGATAAAAATATAGAATAATGTTGCGAAAAGAAATAATTCTGATTTTTTTGCCCAACTAAGAAACAAAGGCAGTATGCATACAGTGTGTGCACACATAAGCAAAAAGAACACACATGTAATTCAATCATACTGAATTACACTAAATAAGACACTTTATAAACTGATAGAGGGCACATAGGAGGCCAATTAATAATGTTTTTATTTTCCCAGAAACACGGTCTAACATGTCTCAGGATCTTGGATGAACACATTGCAATACTGGCTTCCACACAAGGACTTGGATTAAAAAAATAACAAAGCCCTCCAGTACATAAGTGCTGATTCTAAGTTTGAAAAGTTTAGAAATTTCCCAGCCTTGCACACTAATTCACTCTAAAAAAAAAATGCTCATTCAATAACAAGTGTCTGTTCGTCTGATTGAAATCTGCTGCTTCATCTGATTTAGTCATAATGAACACAAAGTTTTGTTACTAAACTGTCTAAAAGAAGTATATTCAAAAGAGGAAAAGACAAGTACAGGACCAGAGACAGATAAAGAAGAAGAAGTGTGGCTGACGTGTGGAGGGGGGAGGTCAGGACTTATCACTTTGGTGACCTGAAGTGATGTGAGAGAACTTGTCATCACCTTAGCAAACAAAGACAAAGAGCTTGAATGAGAAAAACAAAAGAAAAGCCCACGCATGGAAGTACAAAAAAAAAAGAAAAAAAGAAATCCAACTGGACTTCATAAACCATCAAAGCGTGGTATACTTGTGCAGATGCACCTCTGTTGGAGTTTATGCCCCAAAGATCCATCTGTCTTCTAGAGGCAAAGTTTCAGTCATGTGGTTGTGTTCAGAAGATCACCACCAGAATGGACACCTCTTCAGTCTTGAATGCCCCCTCCTGAAGTGTGAGATCATGTCTGCACCAAGGTTGCTGCCAAAAGAGCACAGAAGCACGCACAAATAGAGTGTGTGTGTGTGTGTGTGTGTGTGTGTGTGTGTGTGTGTGTGTGTGTGTGTGTGTGTGTGTGTGTGTATACGTGTGTAAATGTGCATATGTATGTAAGCATGTGTGTGAAACAGATGGGAGGAAAGAGAGAAATTAGAGTGGGGTAAAAGAAGAGTAGCGACAGAAAGTCTGCAAGAGCATGTGTGTGTGTCTGTGTGTGTGTTGGACTGAGGGAGCTGAGAGGGGTTAGGGGGGAAGGCAGAAGGGAGAGGGGGAGTGGTGTGGTTAGGCATCCAGAGTCAGTGAACATTTTTCTGGCAAGCTTTCTCTATGCTCCTGGCTGCTTGCCCGGCTCTGAAGCAAACTTAAACAAACTCCTGTTGCAGCCATCTGCTGGGCCCGCGGGATAAATCACAGCACTGCTCCGCTCTGTACTGCTCAGCCACACCACTATCAGGTTACTGTGTTAGCAGCTTCTCTCTCTCTCTCTCACACACACACACACACACACACACTCTCTCTCTCACACACATGCACGCACGCACGCACACACACTCACTGTTAGGCATGCAGAAACACATTACAGTCCTCCCTCTCATCCACACAGACACACACACACATACACACATACACACAGAGTAACGCGTCAGCCTGGAGCCAGGGCCTGCCATGGGGCTCACACCACCAGGAGAAGCGAGCAACATGTGGCCCTGCTAATACCACAGGGAGAGATGAAGAGGAGGATGGGGGTGGGGGGTGGAGAAAGGGGGAAAAGAGGAAGGGGGGGGGGGTGTTGAGAAAGAAAGTAGATGAATGAGGTGAAGGAGATGGGGAGAGAAGATGAGAGATGGACAGAGGACACAGCTGGAAGAACAAGAATAAAGAAAACAGAGAAAGAAGACAACCTCTGACACCCAACTTGAGCCAAGTGCTATTTTTATAGCCCCCTGTAGAAGAGGGGGACATGAATACATCTAGTACCCTTCTGCCTCTGTGAGTTTTCATAACAACTTAAGCCTTTTAGGAAAGAGGATATCTGAGGATGCTGGTTTCCACATCGTACCCTTCCCTCCATAATGCTTATGCGTGCAGGTTTCTCGAACATAATACTTGTCATCTTTTCCAGTAGTCTATGTTATGGCTCCTCATAAGAAATACTTTGGCTCTATAACATTGCCAATAAATCCTAACAAAAGTCTGCAATGGTGCAGCTGTACACAAAGAGGTTTTCAGATCATTTGACAGCTCAAATCTGCTTTGGTGGCTTGCCACTCTGGCTACTTCCCTGTGGCCTTGAGGGTAAGCGCTGCACATTAACCATGACTAGCACATTACTCCACACTGCACACAACTCTTGACCATGTGGGAAATACCACTTACCAAGCTGGCAGGTTGCATGTAATAATATCTAGCCTCACAGCCTTGGATTAGGTTAGGTATGCTTTCAATAAGTCATAGACATAACCAGCAGCGGTAAACAGCTGCATGAAATCTCAACTTAGCACAAAAAGTAAGGAAATTTCTTATACTGTTGGAAAATGCATTTGTGGGCTGAGCAGCAGAGTTGAGTAGTGGGTTGTGGCCAAATGTTCTTGGCCATTGCCAGCTTATTCTGCTATTGCCTCTTGTTTGGTGTCATTTATTGGATTGGGTGATTGCTGGTTGAAGTATGGTATGTCATCCCATAGCAATGTGTGACCAAGCTGGTGACCAGGAGAAGGAGAAGCTGCCAGGCTGTTGTGGCTGTATGTGGTTCTCCCACATGCTACTGAGACCTCTGTTTGTTTCATGAATAAATTGTTAAATTTCCAATATGTCTTGTTTCTTCAGTCTTGAATCATCCAATCCAATAAAAGACACCAAGCAAGACTCAGTAGAAGAATAAGCTGTTACTTATGATTTGGCAAGTTTTTCATGGGCGCAACCCACATACTCAACTCTGCTGCTCAACCCACAAATGCATTTTCCTTATAAATGTGGCACCATTTAAGGGGAAATAAACAGGCTTTCCAACGGTATAATATTTATTGCCAAGAAGCATTGTTGCAACAAAGAAATTATCAAACAAACACAAATTTCCTTAATTTTGTGCTAAAGTTTATTTTAATAACATTTCAACAGTGCCAATGGCATGCTAGAAAGAGATCGTGGGCAAAATGTAACAAATAAATAATGACAAGCCTTCTGGAAGTGTCTGTGGTATCTGCCAGACAGATGCAGAAACTGTATCAGTTTATTTCTGACTCATAGACTGGTCATGTCAGTGTGGGGAAAATTCACCCATGGAAACTATTCACAATGTCTCCTGACTGACTATGTTTGTGTGTCCATGCATATGTGTTCGTGTCTCTCTGACTGTTCACTTAACGGCATGTTAAGTAAAGGTATGTGGAAGTTTACATCACCTTTCCTTGTTTGCATGATGCTCTGGATACCTACAGTAACTGAATCACAATCCAAATCAAAGGTCAAAAGTTGCCATCTTCCTCAGCCAGCTTTTCAAACAGGCAGTAGCTAAAACTGTATAACATCAACAAAGTACCACCACTGCATGGTCACTTCAACACAGAGTTCTACTTTTGATGTACAGTGTAGAGATCAGATAATGCTAAATGTGGCAGGGCTAGTCTATACAGTCTGCATTCTTCCAGACATGCAAGTCTTTATAGCTTCACGGGAGGCTCAGTCCAAAACTCCCTCCCTGTCTCCTTCTTCCCAGCTGTCCAGAAGCTGGCAGGACAAGCTGAGTATATGCAAGACCAGGTGGCTGAGCGTCATGTGTGGGGGTGCTGGTAAAGGGGGTCACAGCCAGCACTTGGGGATGCTTAGAGGAGGAGGTAGTAATCTAAGAAGGGAATGTCGTCTTCAGCCAAAATAAGCTCCCAGAAGATCACCAGTAATGTTAATCTTTATCTCTTCTTTGGTTGGCTGACAGAAGGAGGTGAAGCAATCTGGCAACTGGTTGGTCAGAGCCAGGAGTCAGAGCCCCTGTTTGCTGGGTGGAGGGGAAGAGGGTGTGTAGTATATTTAGTTCACTCTTTAGACTCCAGCTGACACCTCCAGCTGTCCTGACAGCGGGGTAAGGTTGACTCGTCCCTCTCTTCACCCCATTAAAAATATCAGCAGGGCAACAAGGCAAGAGCAGAGTGGGAAATGAAGGGGAAGAGCCAAAGAATGAAAAATCACACATAGGCAGACCTTCACCAACACCTGGGAGGTCTAAAAGAGCAAGACTAATGATTAGCACTTAATAGCAATGAATAATATCCAGTCAACTGAGAGCACAAGTTACATGTTAAATGTCTGGCAAGAAAATAGGTCTGCTATTAGCTACTGTGCTGCCATACACTCCAGTTGCATCCAGGTGCAAACCACACACGCGCACACACACACACACACACACACACACACACACACACACACACACACACACACACACACACACACACACACACACACACACACACACACA
>JASGAU010406268.1:0-14052 GCA_030220045.1 Australoheros facetus
TGTGTGTGTGTGTGTGTGTGTGTGTGTGTGTGTGGGTGTGTGTGTGTGAACAAACCTGTTCAATGTACAGCACTGCAACACTTCCAAAGAGCTGAAAATTTGGCACATCTCAGTATGGTGTGCAGTGTGTTATTTAAAAATTAAACAAGTGGAGGACAAAGTGGAAGATCTAAAAAAAAAAAAAAAACTATCTGCAGCAGATGAACAGTATCACGTTCTTAAGAAATAAGAACCGATCCAAGCAAAAACCTGGCACAGGACCTGAGAGATGCATTCTAACCCTTCAGTTGATCCATCTACAGTTCACTGAAGCCTCATCACAAATGACTTCACTGGAAGGCTGGCGCTCAAGAAGCCATTCTTAAGGAATGGAAACAGGGAGAAAAGGCTGAGGTATGCCAAATTACACAAGAACTGGACTGAAAGTCTGTGGCAACAGGTCGAATGGAGTGATGGATCCAAATTTGATATTTTGGTTTCAAGTCATTGTCAATATGTCAGGGAGAGAGGTACAACAGTGGGTGTCTACAGCCTGGATCTGTAAAACATGGTGGAAGCTCTGTCATGGTTTGGAGCTCCATTTCAGCCAGTGGTGCTGGAGATCTTGGCAAAATTGATGGAATCATGAATGCAGAAAAGTACAATCACATTTTCATCCACGATGCAATACCATCTGGAAAGCATCTGATTGGCGACAACTTCATTTTCTGTATGACAGTGATTCCAAACACACTGCCAACGCAGTGAAAGCACACAGTGGAACACTTTCAGTCATGAATTGGCCTCCCCAGAGCCTGCACCTCCACATTGTTATTTTCATGACAGAAAATGGAACATAAGGCAGCCAATGTCCAAATGACAAGAAAGCTGCCTAAGTGAGTTCAGACTGTGGTCACACCAAAAATTGATTTTCAGACTCGTTAGAATTGTTTTATGTTTGCAATTTCCCATTTTTATAGCAAAATTTGCAGAAATGAGGGGTGGCTCATGACTTTTGCACAGTACTGTAAGCTAAAGTTCATATCTTACTTAACTACCCTACATTAAAATCATATTTTGGCCTCTGGTAAAGGATGTGTCCTCAGCCCCTCATGAAATTTGCACATATTCTTTGAAGGATAAACATATGAGGGAAAAAAAGAGGCAAAAGACAGCAGAGTAAATAAGGACTCCACACAGGTTATATGCATATTTTCTTTTCACAGGAATAAAAGTGACTCCTGTGGCTTTGTTTTATGAGACGTTTTAAGATTGGTTAATTTGAAGCGGAAGTGACATCAGTGCAACACACCTGGGAGAGGGAGTGTTCAGAGGTGCTACCCAGAGTGGTTCTCCGTTGTTTGGACTGTGGCCGTTTTGGAGCTCTTCCAGACATTTTTTTATAGCGGTGAAGAAAAACCTGGAGAGACCGGAGGAGAGCGTCGCAGGGTGACAGAGTCCATCCTTCAGCCGCAGGTGAGTCAAACGGAAGCATCCTCACATGATTCACCGCTGAGAAATTTTCGTTTGTCAGTTGTCTCACAACCCTGTCCTATAGAGTTCATAAAACATTTTATTACTTAAAAAAAGAGGAGAAAAGGGGCTAATTGTTCCGGGAAAAGATAACTGACAAGTCACATGGAGCAAATAGATGCCGTTAGATATTTCCCGATATTTTAAATTAATTATCATTCATATTTTACCAAATAATTGACGAATCAGATAAGATATATATTCTTTATACCCAAGTTAAAGTAGCCACAACGTTAAACGCAATCTACAACAAAATGCGCTTAAATAAAGCAGAAAAGCCCAATAAAATAATAATAATAATAATTTTAAAAAATTAAAACACAAGAAAATGGCTCATGCATATCCATAATGCAAATTTTGTCTCCTTCAGAACATCACACCACAGAGAAATGTAATTGCTGATTAAATGTAAATAAAGCGTGCAAGTAGAGACTGACGTGCAAAACGCCATCAGCCCACGCTTTTACTGACAGAAAAACTCCCATGAACTTCAAAAACATGGGATGTAAGTGTGACCCACCAAACTGAAAAAAATAGTTAAAACTATTAGAAATAAAAAATTTCAGTTGGAAGATGTTTAAATGTATGTTTATTCTTGTATTCATTAAAAGGTCCAACATTATTATTAGTAGTAGTAGTATAGTTTTTAACTGCTGGAGCTGTTTGAGGTTGAGCTCAGCGACTATGTGGAAGGTGTTTTGCCTTAAATATTAGAGCACCTAAATATGTATAAGTGCATAAATCGTGAAGATCATCCATAATCTCACCCAGATTTTAACTGTATTTAGTCTGTATTTAATGACTGAGCTAGTTCTGTTTTGTTGTTGTTTATTTATCTATTTGTTTGTTTGTATGCTGGGTGTTCATTACTGCAGTCACGTGGATGGCCTCTAGATGGTGGTGTAGCGTCGTCTTACAAATGCAAACGAAGCTCAGCGTGTTACGGCAGGATTCACAGTCTGAAAAAGTAATGAGGTAGAGTGCTTGTTTCCCATATTTATCATTATCATCTCATAATGGCGGAGTGCCCTGTGCACTATTCAGATTTGTTTTTATGTTTTAACACCGTGAAATCGCAGTAAGGCTACACACCAAGATCAGGAAACGTGGAAAAGTTGTGCATATGTCAAAGTACCAGCACAAGACTTAAGAAGGCCGAAAATGAATAAAACTCCTAATGAACTTTGATTATTTTGTTAACTTCAGTAGAAAACAGTGTAAAGTAGCTACCTACACCAAAAGCAATGAACATGACTGATACACAGCAGTGAGACCTGCAAGAAAGTAAACAGTTTCCGCAAATCTGTAGAAGTGCTCAAGTAAACTCTTTAAAAAGGAAAACATTGGTTGAGTTAAAGGTTCGGCACAGTGCCACATGGGGGAAAAAATCAACAGCTCATTCTGGACAGCAAGTGACAAAATAATCTAAGCTTAGCTTAGCTGTGTGTGTTTTATGAGGCTGAGAAAGGCAACATAAAATACAATAGCAGGGCATTACTTTCAATTGGTAAAATCTCTGGATATTCTGGAGATCCAGTGAGCATCACTGAATGTGTGTTTGTTAAAAACTAAGCAAGCATATCTGTATAGTAAAATGTACCTGCACAAATCAGCTGATCACAGACTAAACACGAAGTAAAAAATAGTGGAGTGTGCAATAGAAATTATTACATGACTTATTTGTGGTCACTCCTGGGAGGGTTCACCACAGTTCCAGATTTTCTCTATTTGTGGATAATGGTTCTCACTGTGGTTCGCTGGAGTCTCAAAATTACTTATTCTCATAGGGCCAGGTGGGTTTTTTTCTCATAATAAATAAAATCATCATTTATAAACTGCATGTTCATGAATGTAAATACACAAGCCAGTGCCTTCTAGGATGCAATTAATTTCTTTCTTGATTATAACTTTAAATATTGCACACCCGTGCATACATATACACACCTGAAAAGGCTCTGAGCAGTCAAAGAGAAACGCGTTCTCATGAGAAAGTTGATGTTTACCCTCCGGAAGCTATACAGCCGGCACTGTCTGTGGCTTTCACTTAAACACGCGTGCTGAAGGATGAAACGTTTCCCTGTCATATGTCTGTGTGCTTCCCCTGCACACAGGAAGTGCCCTCGAGGGCGCTGAGAGGTTAATGAAGCCGCACTGACACAAGGTCAAAAGATTTCTTAGAAATCAAGAAATGTAGCCCGACGCAAGACGGTGTCTTAAAATGCAGTTTATTTATAGTTGCATTTTTGTTTCCACTGGAGTGTGTCAAAGAGACAAATATGGTAAAAATTTAAAGCAATGAAATAACTTGAAGATCATAATTGTTACTTTGTTACATTGTTGCACTTTTTTTTAACATCTGAGTATAGATGCACTGAATGTCAGACATGATGCAGGAATATATGGCTTTTTGCTTGGAACTTTTAATTTCTGAATATAAAGAAAATAGATGTTTAATTAACATTGAGTATAGATGGAGATCAGCATTAGAATTGTGACAATTTACTTGGTTTTCTTGTAAGAAGACAGAGCTTTGTCTTTGTGAGTTTGAGATCCTTGTTCAGCCATCAAAACCACAACTTTGTGATTCTGCTTCACTGTCTGCTGTCATGGTGTCATTTTTTATCCAAAGGCAGTTGTTTTCATTGCTCAAACCCAGCAGCAAACAGCAGACAGATGCGGTTCTATAATAACCGGTGAGCATAAACCACTCAGCAGTTAAAAAAACAAGACGTTTCCGTGAGGAACAGGTAGAAACCGTTTGTCTCTGGAACTCCTGCACATGTAAATACACTAAAGTTTACAGTGGACATCAGCTTTATTTGCAGAGCACCACTCTACAACAAGGCAGGTCAAAGGTCTTTACAAACACAGGGGTGACAAATAAAGGCAAAACCAACATTAAGTGCTTTAGCAAGGTCCTGGGCCCAAACAGCTTCAGCGCTCTCCGGCAAGTCGCTGATCTCTGCTGGAAAAATGAACGTCATTCTTCTAAAAGAGTTTCAGTGGTGGTGGTGAGCATTCGCTAACAAGTGGTTCCAAAATCTCCCATATGTGTAGAATTTGCTTGAGATCTGGTGACTGAGGTTTTTTGCATATGATTCACATCATTTTTTTTAAACCATTCAGTGACCTTTCTGCCTATCAGGTTAGAAAAGTATCATAAGATAAAAGTGGTCACTCATAACAACTTTGTATTGACTTCCAATGTCAATGCTTCCTTTTATTTATAGCCATGTGTCTGTAGGTCGAACAGGAACTTCCAAAGCTAAAAAATGAAGCCAATCAATTATGAATCACGTTTTAATGGTAAATGGACTAGTTCTCAGCTTAATATTTTTATACTTGGACTCCACTAGAGTAGTTTTGAATGAGTCACAGTTTTAAAATGAATCCTTATTTAGCTTAGCCATGGCGTAGCCCCTCAGTTCATCCTGCCTGAAACAAACCATTTTTGCTTCCATACCTTTAAATCAGCTTTCTTCTGATTGGCTGCCCCTCACAAACAGAAGGGTTAAATAGCAGGTGGGTGGGGCTTCTGTGCTCAAAGCCAGAGCTCTGTGCCATAGATGAAAATGCTATTAATAACACCTTTACTTTTGCATGCACTAACCTCAGTATTTAAAAGTTTGATGAGGTCTAATATGAAGGATACAGGTGACAGAAAAATGAGGAAAAGCAGAATAAATCACATTTGGAGCCTTTTACAGCAGGTTGAACATATAGGTGTCTTAAGTGTGGTAAGAGCATGAGCTAAATTTGAGGATTAGAGGGGAAAGAAAAGGCAACAGGCTAAAGTTTGTTGATTGTAATTATCCAGTGAATGAAATAGATTTCATGTAACACACCGTAGGTTTCAACAGCAGTCTCATTTTACGGTCATGTCCCTGTAAAATCACAGCTCAACCCTGTTGTTTCCTACTTCTGAGGTCCTTGCATAACTAAGAAACAGAAGAAAAACATTTTTTTGTTCCTCTGCTGTGTTTTTATTATTTGGAAGGAATTTGTATATTTACAATGTGTGAAGGACGTGTTATAAATGCAGTGTTTTTATATTTAATAATGGTGAATAATCACTGACCGTTTCGCCACCCTGTCCCATCAAAAGACTTATTTTTGGCCCCTTTCCTGATCAGGCCAAACTGGGCTCTGAAGGGGTCAAACAGTAGAATGATTAAATAATCATTACGTAAGTGCTTTGTCTTTGTGCTTCCCAGATCAGAACAGTTCCTGAAAACACAATTCTAAAGTGGAAACGGTTTGATTTGGCCAAGCATTGTATGAATGCTGAGTGACTGTATTCCCACAGAAAACAAAGAGTGAACCCAGACACAGGACAATAAGATTGTCAGTACTTATGCGATGTCAGATAGCGATTGTGTTACTGTGTCACTGTTAAAATAGTCGGGTTCCAGTGTAGCCCACATTGCTAATTTTCAGTGACAGATGCATAAAGACCTTCTTAGTCATCAAATATCTGCTGTTACCCTGTGATGGCATTTGCATCCCTGTTTTCTGTTGTTTTTACTCACCAGACAAAAGATTTTGGCCGTGTCACAAATTTTGTTTCACTTTGCTGCTTCAGGTTTTATTTGTTTAATTTTTTTTAATGTGGTTTCAAAGACTTTCATTAGCAAATAAATCAAAATGAATGCATAGAGTCCGGATTGACCACAGAATCTGGTGATCTTCGAGCCATTTGGTTATCACTGTAGCCTTGTGACGCGATGCTTTATCGTGCTGAAAAATTCAGATTGTTTTTAGTGTGGTCAGGCCTTTTAAAAAAACATGTGGACAAGCAGATCCACTGTGAGCACTGATGAGGCAGGAATGGATAACCATCGAGCAGCTGATATCGAGCATGCTGCAGAGAACTGCAACAATGTAAATGCTCACTTTTATTTGCCAGTAAGTCTCTGACACTAATGAAATCCTGTGACGATTATTTACTCAATCACAGAAACTTGTAAAAACTAACCTAAATAAAAGCTAAAGCAGCAAAGTGTATTTGTAAATGATTAAACCTTAGCTTTACAAGAGACAGCCAGTTGATGACAGTCCACACAACGTTATCACCACAGGCCAGCATCACTAAGGGGGTCAAATTTCGCGGGCTGACCGGCCAGGTGTGTGTGGCTGCGCTGAGGAGGGGGTTTTCCCCCTCATAGCTGAAAGGTTTGTTGGATTAGGATTTGGGGCAAAATAAATGTTTATTGGAAGTTTATGTATGAGAAAGTGTTCAATAAACTATTTTTCAGACTGTTTTGAGAGATATTTGCAGATTATAAACTTGAGATAAACATTGGAAACTTCGGGAAGTCCAGTTGTTCTTGATTGTGTTATTGCTCGGCTGTTTTTGTGCACAGCCAGGATTCTCGGTCTGCGTCTTTGGCCAGCGTTTCTGTGCTGCGACACAATTGTCTGGAATTTTAGCCTAGTTAAGTCACTGCTTATAATGGGGATTCTCACTTAGACCACTTTTTCCAATAACACTGTGCTCAGTCTAGATTCCTTATTTTTCCCACCATACAGACTGATGCTGATTGGGGGGGGGGGGCTGTCACTGACCAGGCACCAATAATGTCTGGGCCAAAAGCCAAAGGAACCGTGGGCATCAGTGGCCTACATATTCTACCTGCTATGACTTCTCACAGAAATCACCTCAGTGTGTGTTACTAATGCAATATTAACTTCAGCCTGTTGGAACGTGGGCTGTTTGTGGTACCCTGAAGAAAACTCAAGCAGGAGGTGAATCAGAACCTTTGCACACCCAACTTCTCCTGAAGGCACTAAGCGCTTTTTAAGGGCTTTTTGTCACCTTTGAGAATTTTTACTTGGGAATTGGCAGAGAGCAATTCCCAAGTATTGACTGTCTTAAAGCAGTAGATCATCTGGGGAGAGCGAGTGTGCGCAGCAAAATTCATTCCCTCCATTACATTGTTACCAGGGGAATGCTGAGCTAAATGTGGCAAAAGTTGTTTTTGTTTTGTTTACTTTTAGCATCTTTGAGAGGAGTATTTAATGAGAAGATTAATTTTAACTGCTGTCATGATCCAGTGACTTGGGCGTCAAAGCGAAATATACCGTATTCCGAGATTGAAAAGGATCTCTTTCTGTCTCTCATATTATAATCTAAATGTAAGCACTCTCTGATTCTAACATGGGAAACTGCCTGTTTGTTTACTGTGTGACTTGAGCTGCTCTTGGGGGTCGGTCCCAGTTGAAGCAGCGCAGTGTCTTGGGATTGGATCGCAATAAACAAACTCTCCCCGGATCAGCCTGTTGGAAAACTGTCCTTAGACATGCTGAATCTCCACTGTAGGGGCTAATATAAGAGAGGACAGACAGAAAAATGACTGTCAGGTCTGTAGTTTTCCTCTTTCTATCAGCTGGTCTGGTGGTACTTCTTATTAGTAAAGCGTGTTTTTTGAGGGTAATCTGAAGCTTTCTTTTCTCTTTATGTTCAGCACAATTTTCAACCCAGTCCAGGAAAAAAATCTAAACAGCTGCAAAAAGGATACAACTTTATCTCCAAGTGTAATGAACCAAAATGTATTTGGAGTTGAGGTTTAGGCTTTTGTAAGGTGCCATGAAGTTAACACCCAAGAAAAATAATTGTACACAAGCTTAGATGAGTTGGCCTTCAGTGGCCCATAGTTGGTAACCTTGCTCAGGAAGATAGGATCATTTCAGTAAATTGGTATTGGAGTAAATCCTCACTTCACTGGAACTGATGAACAGCCAGTAGTAGCATTGCAAGTAGCATTCTCCTGGCTTTCAGCAAACCTGACAGGTGGTGATTCACCTCTTCAGATCACACCTTTCCGCAGCCTCAGAGTCAAGTGGGTTGGTGTTTTTCATTTCCCATGGTGATCCAGGCATGTTCGCTGCCAAAAAAGCATGGCATGCAGCTTTTACTGAGGCTGTTTTTGATGCGTGTAGGAAAAGTTGCAGCCCTCAAAGGTGCAGTGGCGTAGATAAAGGGCTTTGTTGATTGTGTTGGAAATGTAGCTTGTCAGAACAAGTATCTGTCATTTGTGCTCCTTCATCTGTCTCTCATCTGCTGCTCACTTGCTTCTACTTGTGCTACAACAGTATTTAAAAATAGATTTACTGACTAATTACTGAGATATCACCATATCTTTATTGTATACCTACTTTTATTGAAAGGTAGTTACATTCTGCTAATGTGGTGATAAATATCCTGCACAGGTTCTTCAAAATAAAAGCCTCATCCGGGTTTGATAATGAAAATTGTTATTGTGAAGCAGCATGAAATTTTCATTTGCTTCACCAGTAATTATCACGGCTTTGTAGCCTATCACTACATCAAATTGGATGGTTCCTCAAGAAATGCTCCCAAACACTCATTAAGTCAATGACCTAAATTAGCTGATTTAAAGTCTTCCAAACACCTGTTGGCTACACTGCTTGTGTTAGCATCCAGCTGTTAGTTAAAACAACCACATCTGTAATAATGTAGTAATGCAACTTTAATCTGTAGTACAGTTTACGTGGGTGAGTTATAAAGAAAAATGCAACCCCTGTAACGTTATGCATATTTGAAGGGGGCTGTTGGCTCCAGAGACAGAAACAGTTTTTGGTAACAGGCTTTCTGCTGGAAAGTGGAAAAATTTTACATGTAAGTTTATGGAGACAGAGTACACTACCAAAATCTAAAAAAAAAAAAGAAATCATTTTGCATTGAATAACATAAAAGTACAGCTACAAAGTACATCATGATGGATAAATAGACTGATATTTCCTTTATTATAAGTAATTAGAATAAATCCTGTATATTTCACAGGCTCCAAATTCTAGTCAGCTGACTTGTAACAACAGTATAATAATTAAAAAACAAAACAAAAGCAAGATTAATTCCAACATGTTAGGCACTCGTAGATGGTTGCCTCTAAGTATGGAGGTTTGTATGATTCTGGGAAGATTTGGTGCCATATGAATTGTTCTGCAGAAGACCTTGAATAAAGACTTTCTTCGGAAACCTGAAACAAAAGGAAGCTGGTTGGTCTGCGTCGCCGGTTCCTCCCATTTTTACCTCCACCGTGTTTTCCTGGCTCCCTACCTGAAGGAAACAAAACACTCTGAATCAGCATGGAACAAAGGGATCCAAGACGTGTGTGCGTGCGTGTGTGTGTCTCTGTGTGTGTGTGTGTGTGTGTGTGTGTGTGTGTTGTTTACCTGCAGTCCTTTCTGAATCGCCCACATGTATGCATTTGTGTGGCCAAAAAGTTTGGGTTCTCGTCTTCATTCAAAGGAAGGACATTAAAAGTCGAATGCATTTTGACTGATAAGCCATCAGGATGTGCTGGCAAAAAACTTGCCTCTGCCATCAGCTTCCGTTGCTTTAATGACTGACTGGGACCAATTCCATTATCATGTGTTTTGGAATATGGAAAAACACTGAGCTAAATAAATGCAACAGAAATACACTGTGCATTTTCGTTTGACAATAGTTGTTTAAGTACATACTCAGCTTGTCAATCAGATTGTCCCATATACTTTATAGAAAAGATGAGGGCAATATGGAAGCTCCCAAACCTGTTTTCTTTCTAATGGTCAGCTAGAGTTGTATGGAAGTCTGAGAGTTTGTTGGTTGCATTGTCAGATCTGCGTCTCACTCTTGATGGCTGGTTTATCTTACATGTGCACCAACGGCAGACAGTATTTTCAGTACAGACTGCTGATTTATTTTCATAAGTGCAATGTTTTACATATAACCACCAGCTACTGTAGTCTTTGCTATATAAATGTAGCTCTTATATCTCTTAATGGAAGCTGAACAGACTTTTCTGTTGCATTTGTCTCTTGAAGAAGAAGAAGAAGAATTTCGTCAAAACCTGAAAGTGACAGAATCGCTCTCACCTGGGAAGCCATAATGTGGGAGACACTAAGTCTATAATTGCCTTTCTGTGCCACTTTTGGCCTGTTTGTGTTGCTCTCTTAGTCTCTCCAAGTGAAATAGAGGATATGCGTCACAGTGCAACACAACAACATCAAGCACAACAACAAAGGTGTAGCTAAAGCTTTGAAAGAAGCTTTCCATATAACAGGAAAGTAGACCAGACTGTCATCAAAAGGCTCTTAGTAACTGTGGTGGTGGAAAAAGAGTGTCTTGATGTTGCATTTAAAGTCAGATGCAACAAAGCTAGATAGTAATTCAGTGTTTAATTATTAATTAGTTTATGGTAAGATATCAAAATATAAAAGAAATCTTTCTAGAAATATTAATAACTAACATTTCTATGCAAACACACAGGGAGAGTCAGCAGTTTTAAAAAATAAACAGAAATGGAAACAAAACAGAGAGGCTAATTAATTAATTTAAGTATCTGGAGCTCATTTAAAAGAATGATGTTCATCCTTCTGGTAGATATTGACTCTTATCGTCATAGTTTTGATGGTGGTGCAGAGCACAGATTTGTACATTGTATGGACAAAAATACTAGGCTACCTGCACATTACACCCACAGGAGCTGTTTGGCCATGGAAACCCATGGCATTGTGTCATTCAGTTTTTGTGCTGATTGTAATGCCAGAGGAGGTTTTGAGTCCGCAGATCATTGGTGACTTTAAGCACTCGCTGACCTCGCTCTGTAACTTTATGTGGTCTGCCACGTCATGGCTGAGGGTCCTAAATGCTTACATTTTGCAATAATACCACTTCCAGTTGATCATGGAATATCTAGGAGGAAAGAATTTTTACAAACTGACTTGTTGCAACGATGACATCCAATTACAGCACCATGCTTAATTCAGTAAGCTCTTCAGAGTGACACCCCCCCACGAATGCTTGTAAAGACAGACTGCATGGCCAGGTGCTTGATTTTATAGACTTCTGGCAAAGGGACTGAAAACACCTGAATTCGGATATTAAGAGGTATGGGGCCATCACTTCTGTCCACATACTATGTGTAAGTCCAAAATCTCCTTTTGGGTTTACATCTGGTGACTGTGAAGGGCATATTACATAATTCATATATTATACATTCAGTATATAATTCCATCAATTTTCTGCTGTTTATCTCCTTCTCTCCAAAAAACTTCCTCCAGCTTTTCTGATGACACAGAGGCATTCCCAAGCCAAACTATCTCTCCAGCATGACCCGAGTCTACCCTGGGGCCTCCATTCAGTCCGACATACTCAAAATACCCAATCTGGGAGGTGCCTGGGAGATGCCTCGGGCATCCTAGTCAGATACCTGAATCATCTCAACTGCCCCTCCTCACTCTGTCCTTAAGGGAGAGATCTGGTGAGGAAAACGAGTCATATAATTTTAAAAACCTTTCAGCGACCCCTTAAGTCCTGTGATGGGAGCATTAGCTAAAGATGATCACTCAGAACAATTTTGTATTGATTTGTAAAGTCCCTTTCCTTCAATGGGACAAGAGGAGGCAAACCATGCCAGCAAAGTCTCCCCCCACAGCACAACGGAGCCACCAGATACCTTTACTGTAAGGTTTGAGTTTTTCCTTTAATGTGTCGCCTGCTTTATGTTCCTTCAGGCTGACACAAAAGCAGACTCTGGATTTTTTTTTTATGTTGTTATTCAGTCTAAACTAATGTCTTTAAATTAATGTTAATGCTCAGAAGATTGATCATTTTTTCTGAGGTAATTGCATGGAAAACAGTCTGCAAATATTAAGATAATGCAGTTGAGTAAAAACATTCCCTGTTACCTAACCTCAACTATCACAACACAGTGCTTAACTCCAAACTTTACCCTCCCACTAAAATCAAACCTGATCCCCAAAAACAAATCGAAACCCGTAGGTTTACTAAGAAAAACACTTTTATTTATAACATTTCCACTTTGATTCAGAGCTCACAAAGATGGCTTTACAAGAGTGCACACACAGTGCGAGGAAGAGGGCGGGACCAGAAACACAGAATGGGCTGTTACAGAATGTTCTTCAATTAAAATGTTTGAAACTGCTAAATGGTCTTGAACTGAGCACTCAATTGGCTGTAGACCAACTCAAACACCACACACACACACACAGCTCACGCACAGACTTGCTTGTGCAAACTTGAATCATCTGGTAAACACCCCCGCCTGTCACAGTAATATTTTAACAAGGATGAATGCAGTACAGGATAAAAGTACACCAGCTTGAGAAAAATGTGACGCAGCTGGCTCTCAGCCACAAGTGGAATGTAAGTAACTTCATTTAAGGTGGAAGGTATTTACAGTGTAATTTTAATGTGCAAAAACGTTTGGGAGACTTACTAGTTTTAATCCACTTTGTTTAACAGGGAGATGTGATGCACAGTCAGTGTAGCGTTAGTTACTTTGCATGTTGAAAATCTATAAAAATGTCTGCACTGCCACAGGAATTTTTGATTTTACAATCTAGTAAAAAGACTAAATGTATACTCGTCTACTACGAATGAACCCTAAACCCTTCCCTAAAGTATTTATTTAGCTTTAAACAGAGAGAGAATACTAATTAATTTCATGAAATGTGTGCCTCCTTCATTTAAAGTTATCCAAGTATTTGATCTGTAACAACTTGTTGAAAAAAAAAATGTTTTTATAAAAATATTAAGATAAGAAAAAACCCGCAGCTTGCACATCATTTACCTGAATTACTGTACTTGTGTTATTTCTGCTGCACCATTCAGATGGTAGAGGCAGAATTTGGCGTGAACAATGTGAAAGCATGGATCTGTCCTGCCTTGTATCAGCAGTTCAGGCTGGTGATGTAATAGTGTGGGGGACATTTTCTTGGCACACTTTGGGCCCCTTAGTGCCAACTGATCATCCTTTAAACACCACAGTGTACCCGAGTGTTAATGTTCACCATTTCCATCCCTTTATGATCAGAGTGTACCCATCTTCTGATGATGCTTCCAGCAGGATTAAGGCACCATGTCACAAAACTCGCTGAGCTCGCTGTATTCCAGCCACCAGATCCCAAATCCAGTAGAGAACCTTTGGGATGTGGTGGAACGTGAGATTTGCATCATGATTGTGCAGCCAATAAATCAGTATGAGGCTATCATGTATGCCATGACGTATAGATAAATAATCACAAACAGATAAAGGTGATGAATGAGGGTAAGATCCATATGCTTTAATAAGATATCAGTGCAGAAACACAAACTTCTTATTGGGTTAAGTTCCCCATATTGTAATAACAATGATAATATATAAGATCAATATGAATTTTAAGCATATTAAAAAAAATCAGAATGGTATTGTATAACATTGACAAAAACAGAATACAAGTAGCTTAACGTGGATCCCATAAAGAACAAAAAAAAAAAAAACCCTGTTACACAAGACAAAGAAAATGCTGATATCTTTTTAAAGAGGAAGCGCAATGAGTGAGCGGATTAACTCCTGAATGATTTGTCGCTTTACCCTTCAAGCAGCACAGTATGTTGCACACTGGTGACGAGCCTTCGATTGTTAAAATGCACGGCTAAAGTCCCGCCTATTTTGGGGTTAGCATCACTAGCGCTCACATCTGTCAGATTTCTTTGGGGAAGGTTTTTTTGTTTGGTTTTTTTTGTTTTGT
>JASGAU010406269.1:0-16603 GCA_030220045.1 Australoheros facetus
ATATATATATATGTATATATATATATATTCCAATCATATTGAATCAAAATAAAAAGCTGATAACATAAATTTTTTTAGAGACATGAAGCTTTTATCTGGCATCACAATTATATGATATCCCACAGCATCAGCATTGACCAAAATAAGCTGTGGAGAATGTGGATTCTTGCTGTCATAACATGACCTCAATAAACTTTTTGTGTGATCTTTGACCTGGTTTTCTAGTCTTTCAATGTGTTTTTTTTCTAGAACATATATAGTGTACAGTACTGTGCAAATCTGTTTGGCTACCTCCATTTCTTAAAATTTTGCTTCCAAGGAAGGTCTTTAGGAAATGATCTTTGGACATTAGCTGCTTTTTCACTCATTTTCATACCTTCTCAGATGCAAGAACTAGACATCCCTCGAGTTAGACACCTAACTCAAGGGATGAACCAGTATTGTTACTACACATAACACAACTTAGCAGAGAACCCCTTTTAAATTGTAATTTTAGACACGTTGTTGCTAGCAGCCTGTCACAAAAAATCATCTGTTCCCATTTTTTTTAGTTGAATCTACAAAAATGATAACACAGTTTGACAGGCATAAAATCAATATTTTTTCTTCCAGCAAGGTGATTCTCGAAGAGCTATTAGAAAACTTGGCATATCTCAGCAAAGTGTGCAATATGTGCTTAAAAAAATGACAAGTGGAAGACAAAAGGAGCGGCAAGCCTAAAAAGCAATCTAAAGCAGATAAGCAGTATCTGAAAGTCATGTCCTTAACAGGAAAAAAAAGCCAGCAAAGACCTGATACAGGACCTGAGAGATGCATCTGGTCCTTCAGTTGATCAATTTACTGTTTGCCGACGCCTCATCAGAAATGGTCTCAGTGGAAGGGTGGCTGTCAAGAAGCCATTCTTAAGGAAGGGAAACAGGGATAAAAGTTGAGCTATGCTAAATTACACAAGAACTGGACTGAAAATCAGTGGCAATAGGTCTGATAGAGAGATGAATCCAAATTTGAAATGTTTGGTGAAATGGAGGTCAGGAGAGGTACAGCAGATGAATGCAAGTGTCTACATCCATCTGGAAAACACGATGGAGAATTTTTTTCATTGTTTGGGGCTGCATTTCAGCCAGTTGTGTGTGGAATCTTGTCAAAATTGATGTAATTATGAATGCAGGAAAGTACAGTCAGATTTTGCTCCACCATCCAATTGTCATGGCTCGGCTGTGTGGCAGGCAGAGTAGGACCCAATTGCAGGACTCTGAGGACAGGAAGTAAACTTAAACTCACAGGGAAAGATATACAAAATGCAAATGGGGCTGGAGCCAGAAATACAAAACTTGAAGACAACTGGGAAAATATGAAGCAAGGGAGCACACAGCGTGAGGGAGGACATAACAAAGAACTGCAGAAAACTGAGGCCTTAAATACACACAAGGTAACTGGGCAGAGAGGACACAGCTGGTGAAAACAAGACACAGGTGTGCAGAATCTAACTAACAAGAACAATGGGATTACAAAGGGGAAAACAGACGCCCACTGAGACAGGACACAGAGCGACCAGACACACATGGGGACATGACTGGGAAAATAAAGGGACCACAAAAGATGATACCTGAATCTTACATAACAGAGATCCTCAAAACTCCTGCACATAAATCAAAATGTGAAGAAATGAGGGGAAGTGCAAGAATTTTGCACACTACTGGTATTTAACAAAGCCATGGGGAATTTTACCTTCATACTATGAAAAGTAGAGTTCAAAGTGCATTGGGGGTTTGCACTGTTAAATTTTATTTTATATCCACTCACAATCCAAAGTTAAAATCCACAGCATCAATATCATGGGATATATCGTAGTTTCA
This sequence comes from Australoheros facetus, assembly GCA_030220045.1. Taxonomy (NCBI): domain Eukaryota; kingdom Metazoa; phylum Chordata; class Actinopteri; order Cichliformes; family Cichlidae; genus Australoheros; species Australoheros facetus. The sequence goes on from JASGAU010406269.1 coordinate 1,857, forward strand.
ATAGCAAAATATCACCAGTTTAGCATATAGAGTAAGAGAAAAAAGCTGATAAATTCAATGAGAACTTAAGCTGTCAAGGGTCATATCATTATATGGGATAGGTGGCTGATCAAAACAAGTTACAGCATATGCAAGGTCTCCTTTTTGCCGACAATTTGATACCAGGCTCATCTAGCTGTATGATAATAGTTTTCTAATACGCACTGCAAAATGAAAAGAAGTGGGACCGGATATGTTCTATGAGAAGTTCAGCTGATTTCATGTTAAAAGTGAACCACATCATACAGGTAATCAACTACTAGTATATTAATATAATAGGAATATAACAGTATATAGTACAGTGGTGACTGACAAACTGACCAACATTTCTGTCTCTCCACATCTATTAACTTCATACCATTAGCATTGCTACAAATGTAAAAGTTTATCTGTGTGTGCTTTATTTAGGAGCTATTAGTGGAGCTGGGCTGGGTGAGCAAAGCAAGAGGAAGGGAAGAGGAAGAGGAGGGAGGGAGTGCCCAGACAGATGGAGGCAGTGGAGACAACTGTGATGATGAAGATGGCTGTGAAGCATCTGGTGAAGAGAGCGGTGAGTCACACATGCACACACACACACACAAGCACATAGACAAGCATGCAGAAACAAACATTAGCAAACATACTGTACACCCACACATGTACGCAAATGAGTTGGTCCAGATTTGTAATGTTGTCTTTTGCTTCTGATACGTGCGTGCACGCGCGCACACACACACGCAAATAATAAAAGACAATGTGTGCATAGTCCATTGGTATTGATATGGTAGAGATTTAAAATACTGCAGCCTCCACATATTGTGTGCCAGCAGGAAAAAGCCCAGAGGGAGGGATAGTACCAAGACATAGATTCAACTATCCTCCCTCTTTCTCCTCTTCTCTCACTTTTTCCATCTCACTTTCTGCTGGTCTCTGCAGTTTGCTTCCTCCTCAGCCAGGATAAAGGATGCGCTAACAACCAGGTCACACCAAAAACAGAAACAGTAAAATAAAATATAATTTACGTCATTTATCTCTTGACTTATTCATCGTGCATATGCTTATACATAATACATGGGTGTCACAGGGAGAACTGGGACCCGTAGGAACCTTGAGACAATTCCACAGAGTGAGTGGAGTTCAAATTTACTTACATTTTAATTGCTAATTTGAGAAAGGATGTTCTGGGTTGAGTGTACTGGCCCATGTTTGCTATCCCTGACCTGAAAAACATCTAAAGGCCCTGTGTTTCTCATAGCATGAAATGTGCTCACTGTAGTTCTCCTTCTCACTGAGTGGTAAAAGGAAGATTCAGCTAAAAGAACTGGCCCTAAGTAGAGTTAGGGGGAAAAAATCTGAGGAAGGAAATGTTGCTCAGAAAAATAGCTTTGAGCAGCATGGCAAGTAAAGCAACAATCATAGTAACTAAAAGGCATTTAATATGCTAACAGGGACTATTGTTGTCATGGTCCTGGGTCTTTTGCCCAATGTTTTATGTTTTTGTAGTTGAATTCTGTTGTTTAATTTCTCTAGTTGTGTTTCTAAATTTGCTTATGGTTTAGAATTTTAGATTGTTATAGTTTTCTGTTATACAGTAGTTATTTAGTTGCTGAATCCCTTGTTCTCATCTTCCCTATGTTCTTGTGTTCTGGTGTCTGTGTTATCCCTCCTGTGTCTAGTCTTCGGTGTTTGTGTTTCTGGTGTTTTTGTCTTTCCCGTTTAGTCATATGTTTGGATTTCCTCTGAGTGCCAGCCTCCCTATATGTCATCTGCATTGTGTCATGTTTGGTCACTTCCTATTTTATTTTGACAGTCCCTTGTCCCGTGTGCTTTGTGTTTCGTTTTGCTTCCTTTGTCTCAATGTATTCCTTTCACCTGTGCTCCTCACCTGTTGCCTGTTTCCCGATCATTCTTCTGTGTATTTATTGTCTCAGTCGTTCCCTTGTCTCTTGTCGGAGTGTTGTTGTCTTTGCGCCGTTGTTTTTGCGCCTGTGTTCTCCTTGCTCCTCGTGTTGTCTAGTTTTCCCTCAGTTTAGGTTTTGTAGCCTGCCGTATTTTATTCATTTGTTTTATCAGGCACAATAAATGTTCGCCTTCTTTTAATTCACAACTGCCTGCTCCTGAGTCCTGTGCTTGGGTCCTCACCTCCACGCACAGTGACAATTGTGAGCTGTTTCAGCTGAGAGAAGATCTCATAGTGGTTGATGGAAATACTATACCAAAGGTTTGCGAGACCATTTTTGAGCCAATATTTATTTATGTATTTCTTTATGGCTCAGTACCACCTGAACAGCTGTGGCTCAGATGGTAGAGTTGGTCATCCACCAATTGGAAGGTCAGTGGATCGATGTGTGGCACTTCCAGTTTGCATGAAGTAGCCTTAAGTAAGATGCTCCTACAACTGTTTTATCAGTACTATTTAGATCTACAGTATAGTGTGTGTGTGTGTGTGTGTGTGTGTGTGTGTGTGTGTGTGTGTGTGTGTGTGTGTGTGTGTGGGTGTGTGTTAGGCATAGATAAAGAGCTGTATGAAAGTGTGTGAGTGGCTGAATGAGTGCTCAGCTGAGTATAAGGGAGTATAAGCAGCAGTCCATTTACAAAAATGGTGAGAACTGTAAACAAGTGTAGAAAATGTTTTCAGCCTGGAAAAAGCTGGATTTCTCTTCTTTCTGGTTTAAAAAAAAAGTGTCTTTATTTCTTTCAAAGTAAAAGTCTTATTTAGATTAAAAAAATCTATTTTTCAAAAGTGACCCGGGTATGAGTCCTTACATTACAGCCATAAGTGCAAACAACACTCGCACACTGCAAACAACTGAACAGTCCTTATCCAATAAAAGATTAAAGTCAAAACGAAATTTCAAACCAATTTCAGTGTAAAGGTAAGAGCAAGCAAGTATGGAGGACATGATGTTAACATCCTAAATGGGATTTGCTGCCATGTACAGTATGTGACCTTTTTTCCCCCTCAAATCCTTTTTAATTTCACACCAGAAAGAAGAGCATAAAAAAAAAAAGAAAAACACATTAACAGCCGTCTCCCATGTAAATTGTGAAATACCACTATGACAGTGTGTTTATGTAGTACGCATTTAGAAAACAAAAGGCAGCTGGACTGAATTCATGTGTTAAGAGATGATGAACAGACAGTATTGCTGTTCCCAAGGCTCTTGCTGTTTCCATGTGCCCTTGTTGTTTTTTGAATAGGCACGAGTCTTAACTGTTTAGCTGTCCTTCTACCTACAGCTGTTTTATCTGTACCATTTAGGTCTAGAGTGCTATATAGCAGGTCTTAAAGCTAAGGCATTCTACACTAGTACCTACTAGACTCAATTTGACTTGGTTTTAGGGTTTTCCATTAGCGGGTACCTGGTACCAGGTACCCGCCCTTCCTCCTCACATTTGGTTTTTAGCTCTGCTGTCGATGACAGACGACAGTCAGCGAAGTCCATCGTCCGTCAACCTTTTGCTAAATTTGCTGCTCCTCGGTCGTTTATATTTGTGTCTTCTGAAACAAATACTCTTTGAGTAAGGCTCTACAAAATAGGGCAAACAGATTTTTGATTTTTATATTTGTAAACAATACAAAATAAGCATCACCTCAGTGATTGTTGACCTACAGTCAAATTAGTTTCCATTCCTATATATTACGTATTGAACAAATAAACTATTGGACAGCAGAGCTCTATAGGCCAACAGGTCTCTTGTTTGAAACTAAGATGATGATGGTGAAACTCCTCAGGATGGGACTTCAGAAGCCAAGGGATGACATCATGGTATCTATGTCCATTTTTAATGAGGTCTGTGATTACTTCAAACAAGTCTGCATTTGATCTTAATCGGTGCAAACAAAGCCGATCATTTGCGGGACATTAGTGTCATCACCAACCAAACACGTGAAGGACAAAAGCTCCTCTCACAGAAGTGTTGCTGTCACTGGGGAAGGCTTGGTTCTCCACATCCACCTCTGGCTGGGAAAACACACATACTGATTAACTGGCCAACATATGTGAAGAAACCTAAACACATTCACGGTGACAGAACGTTCCATGACACGCACAAGTGGTTTCTGACTGGAGTCTCAGATGTTGTATTGGAAGACTTTGAAATCAAATCACTTTTTAGTGTGTTATGTAGTTTCATTAGGATGGAAACCGAGACTGGGAAACTTCAGTTGAACTGATCAGGTCATACATATAATCTGATAAATATAACAAAGGTAGGAAACCCCTACTGGATAGGGTTTTATTTGACAAAAATCATTAACAGTGATATTTCAGTGCCAATGGCAGGTGGCAGAAGATTATAATTGGTACTTTGTTTACACACATCACTCCTATTCTTTGTATTTTAGAAAATATGCACATCAGGATTATTTTTAAAGCATTCAAATAGTGTCGACATGGTAGTTGTGACTAGAAAGCTGTGTTCACTCACTGTAACACCTCTCTGAGGAAAGTTTGTTTTCTTCACCCCCTTATTTAAGGACTCTAAAAGTAATGCATTTGTCCGTACATTTATCACACCCTTTCCGCTAACCTTGATGTGTCACTTCTGTGGAAAGTCAAACCTCCCGCCGGGCCTGAAGTTGGCTATTTGCAGAGAAAATTGCTGGTTATGATTAACCGAGCCAGTGGCAGCGTGTTGGGATCATGTCTCTCAAGCCGCAATGAATTCCTGGAGAGAGAATCACAATAAAGAGTGACAGACGGGGATTTTCTGCATTTCCTCCCGCTTGTCAGCATCTCTATGCATATAAACAAGGTTCACGTGCACTGGAGCTGAAAGAGTGATGCTGGATCGGCTAGAGCCCACAAATCACAACAAGGCTTGCACAAGTCATTTTTCATTTATTTTTTTATTTGTACTTTGCATGCCTGTACAGTAGATTAAATCAGTACTTCTGAGGTAACATATAAATGAAATACCCTCAAATAAATAAATTCAGGCTACTCTGTTTTTTTTTAATGGTGCAGCTTCCACTAAATCTTTGCTCTCCAGCTTTATCTCTTTAAAATTCTGCCTACAAACCACTTCTCTAAATCCGAATCACTGAAATGTGGAGCTTATTATTTCACAGGAAAGGAATAGCGCAGAATCCAGACTCTGCTTGCATTAGAAAGAGTCTGTGTGGATGCGTATGCACAAATAAATCTCTATGACCTCTTGTTTGTGTTCCCAACATGTGTTTCACCCAAGGTGTCTAAGATTTAAGTGTCTTTGCGTGTAACCCAGCATGGTTTATGAATACCTGTTCTCTGCCTCTCTGACTGACGGGAACAAATCCAGTACTGTGTTGCTGCTTGACTTACAATGTCTGTATATGTGTCCTTTAACACACACACACACACACACACACACACACACACACACAAATACAATTGTGTTTTCCCTCTCCCTCCCTATCCCCATCCATCAGATTTGAGAAAAATTATGAATGTATTCTTTTTCTTTTCTAATTATTTTGACATAATTGCTTCTTGGCTTTGTTGAAAGCTGAGATGGCATGAGGGCAGTGTGTGTGTGTGTGTGTGTGTGTGTGTGTGTGAGAGCAGCGAGGGAGGTCTGATGCCAGGCGATATCAGCGAGTGGCAGAAATCAAGTCTCAAAACGGATGTGTTTTATTTATGTGGGCTATTGAGTGAGACAGTACGCAGCCTATTATTATTTGATTTAAGTCCATTTTCCACATCAAGGCGCGTTGATCTCAGCCAGGAGGAGGAGAATCACTTGGCAAACAGCACTCGGTGATCAAAAACAAAGGAAAAAGCCAGGCATCTACAGTAAACACATGATCAGTTAAAAGCAGCGAGCTTAAGTTAGAGCTATCTGTGCCATTAGACAGAGACCGTGAACTCCAGCCAAACTCATACTGGAGTTTATTTGCACACATTGTTATCATCTGTTTTGAAAACATTGTTATACCGAAGGTTCCCGAGCAGCATTTGTTTCACTATGTCATCAGTAAAAAAGGATGCGTGCCTATAGATGCAAAGATTGAAGCTAATGCAGCCTGAATTTCCTATGGATTTCTGCATCAGCAGTCAGATATGGTTTCCTCCTTGTAGTTTATTTAATAGTATCAGTTATTTATTACTTTGCTGCAGCAGAGTAATTTTATTCTTCTGTTCTTTACTTTCTTATGCCGTTTAGTCATTTCTAGCTCTCTCTTTTTCTGGAATTCACCAAACTTAAACTGATTGATTTTCCGTTCTCAAACGAGCACAATCCCTTTTTGAACTGCCCCATCTCCGATCTCTCTGTCTCCCTAGACATCCAGGTCCCATAACGTCAATAATGTAAATGTAATCACCTCCTTCTCTTCTCTTCTCTTCTCTTCTCTTCTCTTCTCTTCTCTTCTCTTCTCTTCTCTTCTCTTCTCTTCTCTTCTCTTCTCTTCTCTTCTCTTCTCTTCTCTAGCAAATGAAATGCCATGTCACCATAATTGCTGTACTGTAATGTGGGGGGGTTGAATACCTCCAGGTATCCATGAGTCACATTACAACCAGTAATACCACTCTGGAAAGCACCAAGACCACAGGCTGGTTTATATTCTATTACATAGTCACTGGTAATATATTCAGGAACTCTTTAAGCACAAGAGGCATTTGTGTGTAAGTGTGTCTGTAAGAGAATGTGTGAATGTACAACTCGCAATGGGGTGCTCAATCCCTGTAGCTATGGTTACCAGGTGGTCTGTCCTCCCTTGGGTCCCTATTTGATGACAATGAAGGAAGAGGAAGAGAGTAACACATGGAGCGATAAGGAAAGTAAGGCGGTGTGGGAGGATTCGTGCCATCTCTCTTGCATTCATAAGCATCCATTTCCTTATTTTGTCCTGTGGAATCTGCAAATGCACAGTCTAGTTTGCAGTTTGTGCCAGCCTTTGGTTCTGACATAAACCTGAAATAAATAATTGACATACAACAGGATATTGTACATATTGTTCCACATATCTTCCCTCCATCGTGCCTGCCTTGCTCTGTTGGCCTCTCCCCTACTTCCCTGGAGCCAGATTCGCAAAGCCTTTAGAAGCTATTTCATCTTAAAGGGAAAGGCCAGTGTTTTCTAGTGCTTAAAAATGCTGCCCCTCTGCCTCAGGACAGTTTGATCTGCATTCATAAGCATCCAGTGCTGTCTAAAGGGAGCCAGGAAGAACAATAAAAAGTCTGGCAAGCCTTCTAATCGGCACTGGTGACTATAAAAGTTCCCAGAGTGAGCCTTGGGATCGAATTGATCAGTGCTATAAAATAAAACTGCTTTCTTTGTACACACATACACTGCAGAACATCAGCATGCAATAAATGCACACAATATCCTACTGTTGCACTGCTGGTTTATATTTTAGTTCCACAATATAGACTATGACATTATTGTTCTATTGTGTTATATTTTCACTTGTAGTCACTAATAAAGACACAAATAATTTAGGGTATGCATTAATAAATACAGGACTTAATAGATTTATTAAGCTACCTGTCATAAAACAAGAAAAATATTTTGTAAACCTGTCAAAACCATGTTTGAAACTAAAAATTATGTTGTTATTTAAGTAATTTATTAAGACTTATTTAAGTCACGGGTAGACTTAATTACAACGTTGTAATGAATTAAATTCATATGCTGCTTATGGCGCATAAGAATGTTTATAAAACAGAAATCAGGTAGCAAATTTCATGTCAGGTCAAAAATGACAAAGATAACAAAGAAAGATGCTGAGAATCTTTCCCTGAGTAGACTCCCTGAAAGAAGAAAGAATGCTGACGCTATTTTCCGGAGAATTGATTGGTCAGTGTGTGCTGGTCTCTTACCTCCAGCTTATCCTTTGTAACCCTGAAAATTCACAGTTAAACCTGACACTACCCTGCTAAGCCACTAATTCTGCATCATGTGGATGTGGATAACTACCAAGCTAAGCACTGTTAGAAAAAGAAAAAAAGGCAAAAAGGCTTACGGTTACTCACTTGGATTCTTTGATCGGGGAAATTTGTTTTGGACTTTTCTTTAGCTTCTGGTTCCAGATGCTTTTTGTTGTCAATGACTGAGTTATGTATCACTTGGCGGGTCTTTCCCTTTAAGCTGCCACTTTTTCTTCTCTCGGCTCTTTTTTAAATTTATTTATTTTTTGATTCTGTTGCTCAGGTCTCACAGCTTGTGGTGTACTGACTTTAACTGGTGCACACCCTTAAACACCCAGAGGGTGATGGGGGTAACAGTGGAGGCAGAGAGATGGAGAATCAATCTGGTATGTGTGTAGTTGTGTATCTTGCTTATGCTAATGTCAGTTAGGCAGAGTTTAATGATAGCTCCTCAGGTTAGGAGATGCAGCTCATTAAAGAATTATGCATTCACTTTGCTCTCTTATGCAAAGCTCTCTGTTCTGCTCAACATGTGTGAGATAAAAGTAGAAAACCTGACACGAGATACTGAGAATATCTACCGAATAGGTCGGCAGCACGATTAATTCGCTGCGCTTGCACTAACACACCCATAACCTCTATCAAACATCTTCTCCACTAACTGTCATGTCCCGTTCGCTGCCTGTCTGCTTGTCTATCAACCCGTCTGTTTGCTTATTTCCAGCCTGCCTCTCTTTATCTCTGACTTGCTGCTTGTCTCGACACTTGAGCGGGTTTGTTCATGCAAATCTGATTTAGCGTCATCTGTGTATTAGTCCTCTCTGCAAGGGTGCCATTATGCCCATACTTGACCTTTTGAAGCAGCCCGCTGCCCTTGCTTTGTCTAGCTGCACCTCCCACAACATCCTCGCTGGCTGCAGTTGATGTATAGCCTTCAAAGAGCCATTCTGCTCTCTTCATTCTTTCATCCGCCTCTAATGACTGTCAGTCCCTTGCTGCATTCATGTTTCAGTCTTCAACGCTTTTACTGTTTACCGCAAAGGTCTCGGTTCCGCTTGAGGCTACGAATAACCTCCACGAGTGTGACCTTGGAAAAATGCTCAGTTGCAAATCAGATTATTAGCTGCTGCAGTGATTTATTTGAAAACAAGCAGCAGCCATTAACCGGGATATTTTTTTCACTGAGGACCAGTCATTATGGAGAAGCTAACTAGACTGTTGTACACTCTCATTCGATAAAGCTGCAATGTCGGAATTTCACCCCGAGCAAATGACATGACCCTCAGCTAGAACCACTACAGCAGATCAAAATGTTCACTTATTCTGTGGAATATCTCAGCGCCTGCTTGATGGATTGGCACCACATTTGGCGCCAACATTCACCATCCTCAAACACTGTGCTGTAATGACTTTGGCGATTCCCTTACTTTCCCTGCAGCGCTACCATGAGGCTGACATTTCAGGCTTTCGCACCTTCATGTACACCTTTAGAATGGATTCTAATCAGTTTGATGAACCCTGTAATTTTTTATCTAGGGCCATTATCTTACTAATAATGAGGGAAATATTTTTATCCATCTGTTCTTCACCTGTCTCAAATGATCCACCCGAAACTTTGTGGGTCTGTTGGCAGGGATCAGAGTTCTGTAAGCGCAGTGCTGAGTCGTTTGGATGGGCGGTGCCCATATTTAAGTGAGGACATTCATTGGCATTAATGCATTGCCAAGCCTCTTACGTGTAAGTTTAACTAGTACAAGAAGTCTCAAACCCTATACTAAACTTAAACTACTTCTAGCTGTAGCCCAAAAAAGTTTTTTTTTCCATTTTTCCAAAATCTGATCCCTCTGATGGTCTGAAAGTCAAACTGGTTCTTATAAAAATGGAAATGTTTTTGTTTAACCCCCCCCCTCCCTTTTTTGATCTGATCTGGTTTTCTTTGACAACTGACCTCAATACTCGTGGTTTGGATGAGCAATTCTCAACAAATGGTTCACCCACCAGTCTTCCTGTTCTGCACAGCAGTGTTTTGAACAGGCACACACACGCTCAGCTGTCCTCTTTTTTAACACAGTAACTTAATGACTGCCTGCATGCGAAGCATTTAAGAGACATCTATAGACTGTAGTCACAAATCGTGTTCACGCTCTGGGGGCTGCAGTATTCAGGCGAAAATTTCAATGTATCCTTCTTGTTTATGATCTACAGCACTGAGCGTCTGCTGTAATTAGTATTTTCTTGGTAGTTAGAAATTCTTTACTGATGATCTTAGCGAGTAAGTGAACATAAAATCTTATTAAAGTGCTTGGAAATCTTCTTTTGGCTGCTCCCTTTAGGGATTACCACAAAGATCATCTGACTACTTCTCACTCCATCCTTAGCATCTTCCTCTGTCACATCAACTCTCTACGTGCCCTCCTTCACTATATCCATGAACCTCCTCTGTGGTCTTCCTCTTTTCCTCCTATATGGCAACCTTTGTCTAATATATACACTGTCCCTCCTCTGCACATGTCCAAACCATCTCAGTCTTGCCTTTTTAACTTTGCCTCCAAACCTGCTCAACCTGAGCTGCCCCTCTGATATACTCATTTCTAATCCTGTCCATCCTGGTCACTCCCAGTGAAAATCTTAACATCTTAACATCATCTCTGCCAACTCCAGCTCTGCCTCCTTAAGTGCTTGGAAATATCATGGCAAATTACCCAAAAGGGATGAGGGTGGAGGATTTTAGTGTCTATAGATTCTCACAACGAGTAAGTTGACCAAGCATACCTTTTTCATTATACTCTTTATTTTTATATTTTTGGGCCCTTATTAAGATAGAACTGTGGAGAGAAGACAGGAAAGCTGGGAGCGAGAGCAGGGGAAAGACACACAGTAAATGGCCTCGGGGTGGATTCAGGCCTCTGCGATAGCCTTAAGGCATATGGGTCGCCTATTCAACGCAGTGAGCTATACTGGGAGAGACAGAGTCTTCTTTTTTAAAGTCAGTAAATAACAGGATGACTGCAGTGAATGATATTGCAGTACGGCACCCTTCAAGGTTGCAACAGGATATCAGAATCATGCTGCTTTCATTGCAAGGTTGCGTTTAAAGTAGTCATTCATGTCGGGACGTATAAGTTCAAAGTACACAGTGGTTCTTTCTTTCTTTGCTTTTTTAAAATTTTGCTATCATAATATAATTTGATTCTAATAAGCACTTGCTGAGGGTATAATCTACAGCTACCTTCTATCATGCTCTTTCTGCTCTGTGTGTGTGTGTGTGTTTGTGTGTATGTGTGTGTTTTTCCTCCCTGAGGAACTGAGGCTGAAGTAATGAAATGCTCATTACTGATTCAGCTGGAAATGCTTGGGATACATTTACACGCCTACACACACCAGCTATCCAGACGCTTTTCAAGGTCACCTCGCATCATTAGCTCGTGTGTGTGTGTGTGTCTGTGTGTGTGTGTGTGTGTGAATGAATGCGTCGTGTATATAAACTGAGGAACAACAAGACTGCGCCTAATTGGGGCCTAAATTGACAGTTCTGTACAGTACACCACAAGCATTTGATACCACACACGGATCATTAATGCGCCGTTTCGGACACGCACACACACTTAATACATATACATCTTCACCTTTCCTGTCAGTTCATTGTTAACTTTGGCCCCTCAGATCACGCTTCCCTGACTAACTTTCCATAAGAACGGACACACACACACACACACACACACACACACACAGCAGACTCACCTGATATTACCTTCTGCACCAAGATAGCACACATTAAAATGGATTAATTCAGTTCTGCTTTACACACAGGCCGGGCTGATCAAAGCATAACTAACAAGTTTCTGTGGCACACACACACACACACACACACACACACACACACACACACACACTGCAACATCTGCTGCCATTAGGAAGATGCTGTGCTGTCACTAGGGTTTTTGTTTTAGATGGCCAAATGGAGGAGTCAGACACAGCTACGCTGATGTTTGGGTAGTGGCTTTCCCCGAATAGTTGTTGCAGATCATGCAGGAATGCGACAGTCTGATATTACAAAGCTGAAGAACTCCAGATGCAAATTATGATTGTGGCAACATTTTGATGTAGAATGTTTTGTCTCTGAAATATGAAAACATGAACAAATGCATGACTTGTTTGTCACAAAGATAAGCATGTATTTCTGCAGCCCAGCTCATTGTCAATGTGTCTTACGGTCCTTGTAAATAATAATAATAATAATTATTATTATAATTGTTATTGTATGCACCAATGCCATATTACAGGTTTTATTTAATTGGACTGTTGAACTGTCACTATCATTTGTTCCCCAGGGAGCAAGAAGGCCATGGATGGACATATTTATGTTGTGTTTAAAAAATTAAATGGTAAGGAATTTGACATTTAAACTTTAATTAGGTGTTGTTATTGATCACAAACCGCAGTCAATGAGAAATGCCAAACAAGAAGCATTTAATTGTTCCTACGCAAAACGAGACCAGAATACCAAGGAACAATTTTGGAGGCTGCAAAGTAAAGCAGAATTATTAAAGCTATACGGGTTTGACAGTTATCATGAGCCATGTGCAGTGCACGGGTGCATGTGCAGGACCTTGCTGAATCCTTGCTCGAGAAAATGTGTTTTTGGCAGTGCAGGAAGACACGAACTAGTCTTCTCCCAGAGAGCTGGCTGAAGCTCGGCATATTTAACCCACACCCTGCCTCACCAAGAGTGTGCACACATCACACTGGATGTCACAATATGCTTCTGGAAAACACAAGTTCATGTTTTACGAATGAAGAGCTAGATTTCCCTCTCCTCGATAAAACACACATTTTGGCAGAACTACTAAATGAACATATTAACATAAACACGCAGTTTATGTTAGGTTATGGTTAGGGAAGTAGCTGTTATGGTTTGAGTTAGTCTGCAGTACATTAACGTTAGCTGAGCGAGTTTTTTCTGAAGTTACGTGTGTAAAGGAGAGTGAGAGAAACAGAGCGAGAGAGAGAGACTCAGCCTTGGCATACAGTCTGTTTTCTATGGGTCACTACAATTCTGATTTATAGCCCTGCTCCACCTGCTTTGGACTCTTACCGTCACCCCTGGGTGAATGCTTTAGCTAAATCCAATTTCCTATCCTCTTGTTTTGGGAAAGTGTCTAAATTAAAACTCAGTGGTGACAAGGACATATTTATTTGTTTGGAAAGGAAGAGATAGTGAATCTGTGCTCAGATGTTTTCACCAGCTGCCCTCTTCAGCCATTACAGTTACAGTTTATTGCAGGGCATGGTGACCACTGGTGTCCCTCCTTGTAAAGTGTCAGCTCAGCTCCTGTGGGGATGCAGACTAAGCATGAATGGAGCTGCTGGCTGTTTGTATTGCGTGAATAAGGCTGAAGCTTTTGGCTGATCTGCAGTAGCCCAGACATGGAGACTGCAGTTCACTGAAAGCATCCGTCAAATGTCATGAATTCACCCAAACACACACACACACACAACCAAGGATAACCCTATCCTTGATCGTGGCAGTAAAGGTTAAACCCCACCATGAGTAGGTCCAATGGCAATCAATCATCTGTAGCTGCATGTGTATCAGTACACATATTTCTAGACAATCTGCTATATGTGATTTGTTCTGGATTGTTGCTAAGAGACAAACATGCCGAAGGGCACGTAGGAGGAGACTACATGTTGTGACACGCACACACACACGCACACATGCACACAAGGACATGCAGTGACACAGGCTCAAGCAAGTCCTTCTAATTATGAATCTCAGTGAAGAATTTTTGAATAATTTCCTGCATTTTATTGCAAGAAAAATTACAAGAAAAAGTCAGATATTTAAAACTGTATGCAGCTAAAAGGACATAAACCTGTATTTAAAGTAAAAATAGTGATAAGTATTGATTATGTAGGAGTAGCGGTTGACTTATATATCTAGGTTTTTTTTTTTTAAGTAGTTAATTCGTCTCTTGCCTCTCCAAACTTTAGGTGTGTCTTTATGTATTGTGCTCAGGTTTTAATGGTTTTCCTTCAGTCATCATTTTGTCAATTGATCTGGAACGATGCAGGTAACGCACTCAGTGTGCTTATATCTGCACGTCTGTAGTCACGGGAAACATTACCCTCTGATGTTCTAACAAAGTGAACAACACGTGTTTTTCCCTCCATTTTTCATCAGAATAAGCTCAGTGTAAATGAAAGAGAGGCTCAGTTAATATTGTGCTAAAATTGAAACGTGAATTCGTCTCACTGCACTTGTTATTGTGGGAAATCAATAATGACACGACCCAATTCTGTCTCCTAAACAGGTTCAAACCAGATGTGACTCAAGGTTTTCGGTTCTGATGGGAACAGATGGTCACAAAATAGACCACACACAGACACAGGCATGAATACAAACACACACATTTGTACAGATAGGGACCCAGGGTCCCATATTGCTCCATGCTGCTATTTGTCAACAGTGCGCACAATAAAGGACAGATGCCTAATTGGTAAACATTCTGCTATGAGTAAATCTTCTCTATCATCAGCACAGACGCGGAAAACAAAAACATATCAGGCATCTCGCATACTGATATTTTTATGAAGGAGGTTGTCTGTGTTTGTTTTAAATTTCTCATATTTTCTGTCTGCAATGCTGCGATATAATATCTGTGTGAGTGTTTGAACGTTAACGAGCTCACCTCATTCCTCAGCGACTGAAAGAAGCTCTTTGTCTATTGTACTGCAGGACAATGTGTAAGAGACAGAATCACATTTCTTCCCAAGCAGGTGTGCTTGAGAGTGTTTGTGCTTGCAGGTGTGTGTGGTGTGTGTGTGTGTGTGTGTGTGTGTGTGTGTGTGTGTGTGTGTGTGTGTGTGTGTGTG
>JASGAU010406270.1:0-24383 GCA_030220045.1 Australoheros facetus
TGCCAGGAGCATGCGGCTCTGCTAGTCTGCTGGAGACTGGGACCGGAAATGAGAATCAGCTGACAGTGAGTAGGAGACAGGTAGAGGCGCTGTTTATATACAGTCACTCCCACCACTGAGTGGTGGAGAAGGGCAGGCTCATTAAGAGACGTCAGCCCTGCCACAATAGGAAACATTTAAGCTATTTGAAGCTCTGATCTTAACTTCAAATCATTTTACAAACATAATATGGATTTTAACACTAAAATCTATATGAAAATGACGATTTATATTACAAGCTGAGAATGAAAAATCTTTCCTTACTATTCGGTTTTAAACTTTCAATAAAGGAAAGTTTTAAACTGTGTCTTAATTATAGAAAGTGTGTGTCTCCCATAGTTTGGGGTCTGTGACACAAATGGTAAAACTGGATTGATCCTCTCCAGCCTGTTGCCTCTCAGTGAGAGGCATATGTATATCCCTCCAGCTCACTGCCTATACGTTGGGGGTTTTCCTGGTGGATGAGAGGGTCGTTTTGCTCCACCTTTGTGTTGGGGGAACGGGTCCTGACCGTCATTTGCACTTGCATGCTGAACAACAGTTCAGAGTACCCAGTGTTCTTGGAGTTGCTAGGTGCAGTGCTGGAGGGTGCCCCATCTGGCGCCTCTACTGTCCTACTGGGAGATTTTAGCACTCACATGGGCAAACAACAGTGAGACCTGAAGGGGTGTGATTGGGAAGAATGTCCTGAACCCAAGTGGTGTTCTGTTATTGGACTTCTGCCCTAACCACAGTTTATCCATAACAAACACCATGTTCAAACATAAGGGTGTTCATAAGTGCACATGGCACCAGGACACCCTAGGTCACAGATCATCCAGTCATTTATTTTCTTCCACTTATCCAGGGCTGGGTCGCGGAGGCAGCAGACTAAGCAAGGAAGGCCAGACCTCCCTCTCCCCAGCCACCTCCCCCAGCTTATCTGGAGGGACCCCAATGCGTGTGTCCTGGGTCTGCCCTGGGGCCTCAGACAGGACATGCCTGGAACACCTCACCGAAGAGGCGCCCAGGAGGCATCCTAGTCAGATGTCCGAACCACCTCAACTGGCTCCTTTCGATGTGGAGGAGCAGTGGCTCTACTTTGAGCCCCTCCCGAATAGCTTCACTCTTCACCCTGTGTCTAAGGGAGAGGCTAGCCACCTTTTGGAGGAAGCTCATTTTTGCCGCTTGTTTTCGCGATCTTATTATTTCGGTCACTACCCAAAGCTCATGAGGTGAGGGCAGGGACGCAGATCGACCGGTTAATCTACAGCTTCGCTTTTATGCTCAGCTCCCTCTTCAACAAGACAGACCGGTACAGCATCCACATCACTGCAGACCCAGCCCTAATCTGTCTGTCGATCTCCCGTTCCCTTCTCCCATCACTCGTGAACAAGACCCCAAGATACTTAAACTCCTCCACCTGGGGCAGCAACTTCTTCCTGAGTTGGAGTGGGCACTCCACCCTTTTCCAGCTGAGGACCATGGCCTCAGATTTAGAGGTGCTGATCAGTGTTAATTTCGTTGATGAAATATTTTCGTCATAGTTTTCATTAACGACCCTTTTTTCATGACAAAAACAAGATGATAACTAAATAAAAACTACCTAAAAGGCACGAATGAAAACGAGACGAAAATGCTTGGCGGGGATGACATCCAATCAGAACTGATTTAATTTTGTTAAAGGCAGAGACAAGTTAGGAAAACATCCAATCAAATGCACCATTGCACAAATTTGCTCTAAACTTGGGAAGGACAAACTAACCTGTGATTTGTCTTTATTTCGGATAGAACTAAGTTATGTAAACAGTGTCAGCGGGAGAAAGAGAAGAGCCGATGTATGGACACATTTGTCCTTTGATGCCGTGACAAACAAAACGATGTGTAAACCATGTGGGGCGACTATCTCGGGTAAAAACACGACAAATCTTAAGCATCTGCAAACCAGTCACCCAGATCTCCATGCAAAGGTAAGCAAAGGTAAGCATGCAGGATGAAGTGTTTTTCCCAGGTAAGCGTTTGTGTTTAGAGAAAATCTCCACACCGCGATGAATTAGCCTTTCCTAATCTTAGTCCTGAACACTGCCCTGTACCTTTCAGAGCGTGTCCTGCTGTAAAACGCACGTATTATCTCAGTAAGGTGGTGTTAATGATCAGGTGTGTGGGAAGCAGGTGAAACGCTCATGTTAATATTATTAATAATATTCCATAACTTTTAATGAATGTCTAATTTTGTGTGTGTATAATGACTAATTCAAAGGAACTGAAGAAAAAGCATTTACATTTTACACCCTTTATTATTTTAGTCGACTAAATAGACTGTAGATTTAGTCGACTAAAATCTTATGATAATTTGTAAAATTAGACTAAAACTATTCAGATGACTAAAATATGACTAAAACTAAATGGAGGTTTGTGCAACCCAGTCATTCAGGGCAATGCCGTGTCTGAATGGTTGTGTTCTTGAAGAAAAAATCCTCGCTGACAAAGACTTAATGCATATACACAAAGTTTATTACAAAAACAGACAATGTCAAAAACAGGCGCTTTTTGCTCCTTGCTGCCTGGGGCAGGGTCTTTGCCAATCGCCCTAAATCCAACTTAAACAAAGAGATCCCAGAGGTTATATAGTCTCGCCAAACCCCCCACATCCTAAACTTTCCATATATGGCTACAAACAGCTTCAACCCATGACCTATATATCTGGTCATATGGTCAATATCTTGTATGGAAGGCCAGAGAGCCTACAAGGGGCCCTTTGTTTGGATGTCCAAATCAAATTACCCTTCACATGAGCCCTTAAGGAGGAAACATACATGCACCTATTGAGTTTAACATAGCAGTAAAGACACCACAGCAATTACTATTTCTTACAAAAAAAAAGGTATTTTGTGTTAACTCAGGTAAAAATTTGTTTGGTGATCTGAAAATATTAAGTGTGACAAATATGAAAAAAAAATCAGGAAGGGGGCAAATATTTTTTTTATAGCACTGTATGTATGTAAACTGCTGAAAAAATTTAAAGGAACACTTTTTAATCAGAGTATATCATCAACTCAGTTAAACTTCTGGGATCAGTTAAGTAGCAGAGAGGGTTGTTAATAAGTTTCATCTGCTTTGGTGTAACAATGAGCACAGTCTTGATTGCATGGTGGAAATTCCTGGAGACAGGCAGTTACTGGACAGAGCCGTAGAAGGTTCTTAACCCATCAGCAGGACTGGTGTCTGCTCCGTTGTGCAAGGAGGAACAGGATGAGCACTGCCAGAGTTACAAAATGACCTCCAGCAGGCCACTGGTGTGAATGTCTGTGAACAAACATCAGAAACCAAATTCACGAATGTGGCCTGAGGGCCTGTCCTGTAGTGGGCGCTGTGCTCACTGCCCGGCACCGTGAAGCCCAACTGGCCTTTGCCATAGCCCTGCACTTTTCACAGATGAGAGCAGAGTCACCCTGAGGACATTTGACAGACATGAAAGGGTCTGACCGTGACTGGTTTGGTGGTGGGTCAGAAGATGGTCTGTGGAGGCACATCCATGGAGGGACGCACAGGCCTCTGCAGGCTATGCAACAGCACCCTGACTACCATTAGTTATTGGGATGAAATCTTTGGACCCATTGTCAGACCTACGCTGGTTCAGTGGGTCCTCGGTTCCTCCTGGTGGATGATGTTCCTGGAGGATGAAGGAATTGATACCACTGACTGGCCCCCATGCTCACTTAACCTAAATCCAATGAACAACTCTGGGACATTATGTTTTGGTCTGAGGTTGCCCCTCAGAGTGTCCAGGAGCTCAGTAATGCCCTGCTCCAGATCTGGGAGGACATCCTCCAGGACACCATCCATTGTGTGATTAGGAGCACTCTTTGGAGTTGCTCCAATTAAATTTCAGCAAAATGGACTCATAATTTTCATTTCCATCAAATAATATGGCATCATTACATTCCTAACACAGTACCCAATCCATATCAGTATAGATATCCAGCATGACCCCTCCCCCCAATTAAATCCTGATGTGTTTTCAAAGAGTTCCTTTAATTTTTTTGAGCAGTATATTTGACTATGCAGAGTGATGGATTGTGGCTATTCAAAAGATATATATGTTTAAGATATGATGGGGCCTAATCATTCAGGACTATGTATGTGAGCAGAAGGATTTTAAATTCAGCTCTGGATTTAACAGGGAGCCAATAAAGAGAGAAATATAATCTTTTTCTAGTCCCTGTGATCAACTGGAGGCCTTTAAGGGAGCCTTAAGATCAAAGTAAGGAGTAAGGAGGAGATACTTCCGGGAGAGGCACGATTACATAAAGATAGCTGGATAGGACCATAGAAAGCTGTCAGCCCTACAAAAGGATTCCTAGTGAGCTACCCATGTGCATGTTTCTGCCAACACTTTCAGAAACAAGCTCCATGGTGGTACCACAAGAGCCTGATGTCCTTTAGTGGGACCTGTGCTCACAGCACCGTAGATCTCGACTGGCGTTTACCAGAAAACAGCAGAACTAGCAGGTCTGCTACTAGTGTCTTGTTCTCTTAACAGATGATGTTTCAGCCATAATGTCTACCACAATGTCTCCAGACTCATTCCTACCTGTCGCATGTGCTCAGTGTGAACCTGCTTTTGTCAAGGTAGGAACACCTGCTCATCTGCAAATATTTAATCAGCCAATCACATGGCAGCAACTCGAAGCATTTAGATTTAATGGCAGCCAAAGAGAGTACAGTTTCAGACCTAACTGGCACATTTAGCCAAAAAACATTAGCACTATTATATGAAGACTTTAATATGAAGGGGTAAAAATATTTTTTTTAAGTATTTTAAGTGACTTTGAATGAGCCATGGTTGTTGTTCCATCCTGCCTTGTATCAACAGTTCCAGCTGCTGGTGGTGTAATAGTATGGGGGATATTTTCTTGGCACACTTTGAGCCCCTTAGTACCAACTGAACATCATTTTAATGCCACAGACTACCTGAGTATTGTTGCTGTCTGTGTCTTTATGACCACAGTGAACCCATCTTCATCTTAACCCATCATGTCAAAAAGCTCAAATTATCTCAAACTGGTTTTTGGACATAACAGTGAGTTCGCTGTACTCAAACAGCATCCACAGCCACCAGATCTGGGATGTGGTAGAAGACAAATCTGCAGCAACTCTGTGATGCCATCATGTCAATATGGATCAAAATCTCTGAGCAACATCTCTAGCCCCTTGTTGAATTTGTGCCATGCAGAATTAAGGCAGTTACAGGGATAAGTTACAGGCTGTACCAAATGAAGTGTCATGGGAGTGTAAATATTACCATTTAAATATCTTTTGTATGTATATAAATAGTACAAAAAGCATTTTGGAATAATGAAACACACTAAACCTCGTTTTCTACCAAGACAGAGCATCAAAAAACTGTCACCTCCACATACTAGAGACTGCATGTTGTCAGATTAACCACCAAGTGGCAGTGTATCCTAACAGAGTCGCAGTGCCATCAATGAGCCCTCCGCAAATTCTAGTCTTGTCATTATAGACATTCATCTGTTATTATCTGATGTGGTCACAGAGTAAACATATAGTTACACCTAGTCTGAATACATTTTCAAAACAGGTTAGGCTATATTAAAAAAAAGAGTGAATCCATACATTCTTTGAGGAACAATTTAGAAGTGTGAGCAGCCACGGGAAAAGCGGCTTATCTCTGTATTACACTATAAAACAGCATCACCTCACTACAAGAGAAATAAATGAGTAGTTGTATATACTTGAGCCTAGATTTAATGGCAGCCAGTTTAGCAAAAAGCCTTAGCACCATTCACACTTTAATGTGACGCAGTCAAAGACCCGAAGGTCATTATTTACAGACTGGTGGAGCTGGATTGATTTGGTGGTTGAGTGACTCATCACAGCCGAAGGAGAAATCTGCTCTATCTAAATTCCCCTAATTAATATCTTTTGTAGGATTACAATAACCTCACACACTATTTTTCCAAAAGTATTCAGTCGTCTGCCTTCACACGCATATGAACTTGAGTAACATCCCATTCCTAATCCATAGGGTTTAGCTTGGGGTTTAGGTGGGTGTAGCTCAGGAGGTAGAGCAGGACACCCACCAATCGGAAAGTTGGTGGTTCAATTCCTGGCTGCTCTGGGCTGCGTGCCAAAGTATCCTTGGGCAAGATACTGAACCCCAAGTTGCTCTCAGATGCAAGTGTTGGAGTATGAATGTGTGTGAATGTTAGACGATAAAAACACTTATGGTAGCTTAGTTATATATGGAAGTGCTAGTATGAATGTGTGTGAATGGGTAAATGTGTTGCATAAGCGCTTTGAGTGCTCAGATAGAATAGAAAAGCACTATATAAGAACTAGTCCATTTACCATAATATGACGTCGGCCCACCCTTTGCAGCTATAACAGCTTCAACTCTTCTGAAGGCTTTCCACAAAGTTTAGGAGTGTTTATGGGAAATTTTGACCATTCTTCCAGAAGCGCATTTGTGAGGTCAGACACTGATGTTGGATGAGAAGGCCCGGCTCACAGTCTCCGCTCTAATTCATCCCAAAGGTGTTCTATCGGGTTGAAGTCTGGCCTCGGTGCAGGCCAGTCAAGTTCTTCCACACCAAACTTGCTCATCCATGTCTTTATGGACCTGCTTTGTGCACTGGTGTGCAGCCATGTTGGAACAGGAAGGGGCCATCCCCAAACTGTTTTCACAAAGTTGGGAGCATGAATTTGTCCAGAATGTCTTGGTATGCTGAAGCATAAAGAGTTCCTTTCACTGGCAGTAAGGGGCCGAACTCAACTCCCGAAAAAAAAAAACTTTACACTTGGCACAATGCAGTCAGACAAGTACTGTTCTCCTGGCAACCACAAACCCAGACTCATCAATTAGATTGCCAGATGGAGAAGTGTGATTTGTCACTTGAGAACACGTCTCCACTGCTCTAGAGTCCAGTGGTGGCGTGACCACTTATCTAGAGTTATGGCACATGCCAAATAGACAAATATTAAGAAACCTTAAGATGCTGCCTTTCTAATGAAGTTAAGTTTTTGCACTTGAACGTTCCAAACAAGCAAACGTTTTGGTAAAAGTGTCGATGCTAATCTCACAAAACCCCAGACGGGTTGCTGGTGACCTGATGGATGTTAACAATCTTTATGTGCTTCACATCTGAATGAACGTGTCGCTCACCTATTAACAGGTTGCACATGGACGATTACGACGGTGCAAGTTTTTGTGGCATTTTAAGGAGTTGGTCTGCTCACTGAAAAACACGATTGTAGAAAGTCCTAAACAAACTACCATGGGAAAAATACTACGCCGGGAACATTTTTGAAATGCTGTAGAAAAGTCTGACTTCATGGAAGATTGTGTTTCTTAGCTGGTGCTTGCAAGATTATTCACAAGAGAAAGGGTCCAGTGCAGCAGTAGCCCAAAATGTCAATTTTTAGGGTAAATGTTTCTTCTCTAGCAATTTTTATGCTTTCATAGTAGAGCTTGAGAGAATAGATTAATTACATTTTTATGGGTTTCAACTGCAGCAAAAAATCTTTCTGTGAAGAATTAAGGACATTACAGCACCATGAGCCAATTTACAGAAACCAGGGATTTTTAATTCCAGGTGTGGGACGAGTGTGCAGCAGCCTCCTGTTGGCAATCATATTCAACCACCTTCATTGCTTCTTACAAATGTAACTTTCTCTTAATGTAGCCATGCTCCTAACCTTTGTTACAGTTATCTTCGGAAACAAGTATTATTGATGGAGGATGTCCCATTGCCCCTTTACAGTGGTATGAAAAAGATTGGGCACCCCTGATAATTTTCATGATTTTCCTTTATAAATAGCTATTAAATACTAACAATGTTTAAAAACTAGCTGCATACTTTGTCCCCTGCATGTTTGCAATGCACAGTTATCATAGAGCAGGTTTATATAAGCTGGAAATAGCTGCCTGCTGCTAATTGAAAGCCAGTCAGTGAGAGCTGTTAGAACCCCAAAACAGCAATGTTGCAGGCTGCAAAAGGAAAACAGTGAGCTTAAAGACACTTAAACAAATTGTAGAGCTCAAGGGATACAATTATGAGAACTGTGTCACTATGAACAACACTTCATGTGAAAAACAGTAATTTAACCAGTTGTTACTATGGAAAATATTCCAAATGCAGCGTTGTTGTGATGTTAACTCCTTTGACTACATGAATTCAATGTAGTTTCCAGCTAGGCCAGGGTGACTAATGAAAGAAGGAATATAAAGAAAATTTTCAGCAAAACTTTCTTAGTAACAGTCACAAAAAGTGCTGGAAGCCACCAATTGAGATAGAATGGAAAACTTTTCTCTGTGTTCTTCATCTTTACGACAGAAATGTTCTGGTCACATTTACTGATCATAAGAAGTTTATAGCTTTTTAACAGCCATACGGTTCCTTTTTCAAAGACAGTGCAGTGCTCTGTCCTACAGTAACCTCTGGCCTGTTGTCAACTACTCTTGTTACAGTACAGCCTGTGGCTGCATTTCATTTCTAATAGGAAACACCCTCCTTCCTTCTCTCCTTCTGTTTGGCCCTATGTTCCTGTCAGATGCCTGCCTACAGTTTAAGAATCAAAACAGGACTCTAATGATCAGCTTTTTTATGACTGCATCAGGCCAGATTAGCAATAGTGTCAATGAACAGAGCAGGAAAGGAGGCAGTTTGTGGGGGAGTTTTGTTTTGTTTGCTTTGAAGCTGGTCCCAGTTTC
Organism: Australoheros facetus; assembly: GCA_030220045.1. Classification (NCBI taxonomy): domain Eukaryota; kingdom Metazoa; phylum Chordata; class Actinopteri; order Cichliformes; family Cichlidae; genus Australoheros; species Australoheros facetus. Next base: position 8,756 of record JASGAU010406270.1, read on the forward strand.
TTCCAGGTGTTCCCCTCCCAGTCCCCCTTTCAGTCAAGCACAACTAGAAAGCACTGACAGCCAAAACATGATATGCGTACAGATAGAGCTGCAGCTTTCTCTTAGTGTTCTAGATTACTGAAAGTGAGAGGTGGTGCGGCACGCTGCATCATTCAGAGTACTGGAAAGTAATTACAGGATTGAAACCTGCCTGCAGCTTTTTTTTTGTTTTTTAAGCCAGATTTGCTGTGCTGTAATCCCTGCTGTCATTTAGCACTGCAGGAAATTCAGATTGGTGTCACTTCTATGAGACAGTTTCTGGTATTATCAGAGAGCAGGTGACTACAGAAAAAATGAAAGGAGAGAAACTGGTAAATCTGTCTGCCAGTACAGCGAAGCTGTCATTATCTGAAGATTCATGCGTTTTCATTCACGATTTGTTGGCTAATGTTGTGGCATATCTGTTGCTATCCATTTTTGAATGAATGTTTCTGCATGTGTCTGTAAGTGTTTTTGTATATTGCATACTTTAATCTAATCTTTCTATTAACAATATGTCAGATAAATATGTCTAACATTAAATTGATTATATTTCCTTATTAATTGGTTCCCCTTTGCTTTGCAGGGCCTTTTAGCCTTTTTGGTTGTTTTCATTTGGAAAATTTACTTCTTTGCTTCATGAATGTCATTTCCAGGCATCTGTTCTACACAAAACAGCGGAGGAAGGCCTTTGCAAAACCTCAAGTTAGCCATGCTTTCTACTGAAAGCGCACACATTCAGCACATTTAGTAAATAAACCGGTGAGCTAATAGAGCTAATAAAAAAAATGATTATAAAACTGAATATTTAACATACTAATGTGCCCCATGAATGTGCAACTGAGGTATTTAAATAAAAGTAGAACCTGTGGGAACTCTCAGAAAGTGGGAGAACAGGAAAACCGCAGTTAAAAATTTGAAGCTGCAGCCGATGGTTTTGCCAACTTAGACTGCACAGCACACCTACAGTACTGTGCAGAAGTCTTGAGCCACCCTTCAGTGCATTTTTTAAAGTCTTTCTTTGGTTATTTGCTTATTTTCAGTCCAGCCCTGGGCCTGGCCATTTTCAAAGAATGTGTTTGTTTGTGAAGCCACTAACACTGACCTATGAATCATTCAAGCATAAAAAAGACACCTAACTCAAGGGATAAACCAGTTTTGTGTCTACACATAACAAACAACTTGGAAAAGAACCAATTTGAAATTGGATCTTGAGGCAGTTTTTGGCTAACAGCCTGTCACAAAAACACAGAATTTGTTCCCATTTTTTTTAATTGAATCTACAAAAAGGTGCAAAGAGGACACAATTTGACAGGCGTAAAGTAGTATTTTTGCACCAAGAAGGTGATTCCCTTCTTGGTGCAAAACTAGACAAGTGGCAAGAAGTGGCAGGCCTAAAAAGCTATTTACAGCAGTTGAACCAGTGTCCGAATGTCATATCCTTCCAAATAGGAGAAAATTCAGCAAAGAGCATATTCAGGACCTGAGAGATGGATTTAGTCCTTCAGTTCATCCATCTACTGTTCACTGAAGCCTCATCAGAAATGGTCTCAGTGGAAGGCTGGCTGTCCAGAAGCCATTCTTCAGGAAGGGAAACAGGAAGAAAATGCTGAGGTATTCCAAATTGGAACTAGACTAAAAATCAGTAGCAACAGACCTTAGGGAGCAATAAACCCAAATTTGCCAGTTTTTGGTTCAAATTATCACCAATATGTACGGAGGTCAGGCAAGAGGTACTACAGTGAGTAGCTACAGTATCGAAAACACAGTGGAGGCTGTTTCATGGTTTGGGGCTGTATTTCATTCAGTGGTGTTGGGGATATTGTCAAAATTGGTGTAATTATGAATGCAAAAAAGTCAGATTTTGATTCACCATAACAGCATCTGGAGAGGGGCTTCATGTTTTTTAGCATGACAGTGATTTTAAACACATTGCCAATGCAGTTAAAATCTGAATCAAATAAACACAGGATGAGTTATCAATCAATCCCTTTTGCCAGGACGTGTTACACTTGAGATTGTTGAGGGCGGCATAAGATTGATAGGTGAGGGTTGTCAAATGGACACCCTCCATCTTCAACGTTTCATTGATTGGCCCACTACATCTCCAGAGGGCTCAATGGTGGCTTCTGGCATCCCAGGGCCATCCCCTCATCTGGTTCCTGTTGTTATCTTGTTGGGGTCCAGCAGGACGATCCTTTTGATCCAGAGCCTCAGACACTAAGCCATTTATTCACGTATGAAGTGATCGTTCTCTCCATCTTTTCCATAGTTGTTAAAGGGACCTCATATGTGGCACATGGTCACATTATTTGGAGGAAGAGTCCACAAACTGTAGGCACCAGACCTTCATCTTGCTGGGCAGCAGGGTACTGATGATTTTTTTTGCCTCAGCTGTTGCACCCGCTCTTTGTCCTTTATTACATTTAGCAGACGCCTTTATCCAAAGCAACTTACAATGATGACACAATAATACAAAAGCCAAAACAAAAATAAAACATTAAAAGAGTTAAACATTAAAAAACAATGGCACATTAAAAATGTATGTCTATACACATCAGAGTTAATTGTCTTAGTGCAGGTGTTCTCTAAAAAGAGAGAACCTTGTCCTTGATTCTCTCACCATCTACAACTCTTGGAAGTGGAACCCGACCAGTACAGTGATGGGTTCTGGTACCTGGAAGAAGCATACTGTTATGATTCAGGATTATGTATCATGTTGTTTATCTTTTTGGCCCCTCCCACTAGAGTGTGTGTTGCCTGAGACAGGTGGAGACTGCTGATTGACCAGTTTGAATAAGTGCCTAAAGTCGGATTGGATGATTGGATGGACAGCAGCTTCTTATCCTCCAGCTGACAGTCACCTTGCCCCTGTCCTTGTCTCCTCCAAACCAAACAACCAGCCAGCCATTTTCTAGTAGTTCTAATCTGAAATGCCAGAGTGAATAATGTGAGCTAAATTTCCTTCCTAGTATCGTTATTGCAAGCCACAAGTTTTTATAAATGGTTCTGTAAATAGAAAACGGTAAATACTTACCTACTGTACATGCTGAGCACTGCAGCAGTGGGAGTGAGAAGCCATTTTTGTTTAAACCATTTTTCTCTTGTTCATTGGTTAGTATTCATGTTACGTCCTCGTCCTAGGGGTACCCTATCTGTAACATGAGGCAGGACTCCTCGTTCCAACCACTCCCAAGAAAAGGCCGGCAACACAGAACAACTGTGGATGCTAAACAGCAATTTATTTGCTTCGGTAGTGAGCAGTGCCCAAACAGCAAACAAAAGGTTCTAATGTTTCCCATTCTTCCCTAACCAATCATCCAATCCAACCTTAGGCACTTAATCAAAGTGGTCCATCAGCAGTCTCCACCTGTCTCAGGCAACACACATACAAACACACCTTGGAGGGAGGATAATAACAATACCTGCATAAAAATACACACACAATGGAACAGTATCAGTCATGGATTGGCCTCCCCAGAACCCAGACATTATTAAAGCAGTGTGGGATCATCTCGACAAAGAACAGAACAAAAGGCAGCAACTTGACTTTTAAGCACATTAGAATTGTATAAACTGTTTTTTCCTTATACACTGTATTTCCATGTGTGTTTACACATTTCAATAAATCACGGCACATATGACCCATTCTTCTAGCAAAATGAGGGTGGCTCAAGACTTTTGCACACTACTGTACAATTTTATAACTGTCCACATTATGTAAATCCCTATATTTTAAGGTGAAGCCTTAATTTTAAAGTAAGGTTTAGTTTACATGAGCTAACTTATGCTACTGGTTAATGTATGCTACCAGTAATGGCAACAAAACACTGAGGCTGTGGGCCATAAAACCAAAACAAGCGAAAAGACAGCTGCACATAGCCCATTTAGAAACACAGTTGACTGGCAATTATCACTGTTATTGTTAATTTTCCTGGAAATAATAAGTAGAGCTCTAAGAACAGCACTTGAATTTACTGGTTTCTATGTGAATTAAATTGTTTCATTCAATAAGCTTATTATAAAAGGCAGAGTGTGAATAAAAATACTTTTGGCAATTTCTCACACACTGGTACATTATCATGTAAACCTTATAACAAATGTTGATCTATGTCTGCCTAATAAGCAATACTGCAATAACGACATAGCAAAAGGATTAGCATTTTTCATTTTTTTGCTTTTTATTTCTGCAAATAGGAAAATAGCATTTCTGGTATTCAAAAAACAAAACAAAACAAAAAATTATTGCCTGTGTTCAACCACATACACAGGCATCACACAGAGAGAGACGGAATTGGATGATGATTAGGGAATACAGGTCTGGATGTAGGTCAGTAGAAGCAGCCTGGGGAGGCTCAGACACAAAGACAGCATTGGTTCAGACAGATAAACACGTCTGCCCGTCTGTTTCTATGCTACAGAGCACGGATGCTTTAAAAGAATGAAACCTAGGGTCTCCTAAATGCTAAGAATCACAGATATAAGGATGATAAAAGGATTGTTGTGTAAATGTCTGTGCGCCGCTACGCGCATAAGTGCTCTGTTTTTGCGCTTATCCAAAAGCACCAGTGTTGCTCGAGCTAAAGTTAAGATTGCCTGCAGTATTAAGTGCCTGTTCAGAGACAATCCAGCTATGTGAGGATTTATGCTTTCAATTAGTCTATTTTGTGAAGCACTGGTAGGTTAACAAGCACCAAAGTGTTGAGATCAAATACCAACCGCCGCGGGCACTTTAACCTTCCTCACAAAAATTGCTTCTCTCTTCTTTTTTTTTTTTGCATTTTGCCGTTCCAATGCATTTTATGGAACTGCCATAAGAGCACAACGAGTGTTTTCTGACCTTTTCTCACTTTTCACTAACACAAGTGCACTTGAGACCAGCAGACTCAGTTTCATGGTTTATGTGAATGGGTAGAGTGGGACTCCAAATCCCAGACCATAATCAATCCGACATTCCACAGATTGATCACGCTACAATCAAACTCACATAACAGACTGAAGACCTCTCCAGGAACACGACTGATTAGCTTAATGCACTGATTGAAAATCCTCTTTGATTTAAAAAAAAACAAACAAACATCTATATAAAAGCTACAAGCTGTACACATTATCTTTGTCCTTAATATTCAGTACACATTATATTGAATATGGTAATGCAAGTGATTGGATAGATGTTAGCTGCCTTTCCAGCTATTCCATACTATTAGCTTTTCTTGCTGCTATAAACCCCAAAAAATAACTGTTTACAGTAAATGCTACTGTAAATTTTAAAAAAAGAGCAGAGTTTCACATCACTGTTGCACCATTGAGCCACAGAATACCTTATCGGCCCACAAGTATTTTTTAGTGTGTGTTTTTTTCTTTTAAGCCACATAAGCGGGCTACACAATGATTTCCAGAGAACAATGAGCTTATAAACTGTATAAACTAAGGTGTTGTTTTCATCGTCTCACAGGGCCAGAACAAGGATTTCTGGTTTGGCAACCCTGCGCTCAGAGTCACAGCTAAAGAAGAGCATTCATGTGATAACAGCAGGCTCGAGAGAGGTTTTGTGAGATGGACAAAGGCATTAATAAAGAGATTAGGATGTACTGGGACTGAGAAAAGGCATACAGGTCCAAACCATTTGGATCATGATTGGATGAATACAATAAAGGCCAAGGCGCGCTCCGTAAAACAATGAGTTTTTCTTAACTTGGCCAAATTGTTAGGGACGCCACAAGCTTGATAGGACTAAACACCGTCTCTAATGTGAGGAGCCTCGGAGTCATTTGCAAATCTTAAATTCAAAGTACTTTCAGAAGAATTCAGAATAGCGTCCTACAGAATGAGCTTCCAAATGAGTCCATCTAAGATTTATGATTAGAATACATAAGTGCAACAATGGAAGCTTCATCTGAAACATTTGAACCCTGAAGTTTAGCTTTAAGGAAGCAAACGATTGCAAAAGTAGAAAAGAGATTAGATAATTACAGATGCTCCCATTACTGGTTGCCACTCGACTTCCCACAACACCTGGCAGCTTGGTAACTGGAGCAGTAGGGCACACAGTGGTTGCAAGAGGGGCCCCTATAAGAATGTCTGCTGCTCTGCATTCTGCCACGCGTGAGTGTGTGAAGGCCAGGAAATCCACTCTGAGCTGAGTTTTTCCTGAGGTGGCTGTCAGCTCAGTATAATACGAGCAGCTCACGAGGAACACTGAAAGGTAAAACAGAGGGGAGGAAGAGAAAGGAACAAAACTATGAAGTGGAACGGCAGCCAACTCGAGATTCTTCTGAAAGCCCTGCTCGTAAAGCACCAAAAGTCCTGAGGAGGCCCAGACCTTCACCCTGCCGTCCGAGTCAAAGCTAGGCGAGGCGAGGCAGGCAGGGCAGGTGGGTGGGTGTTAGGCAGGGTCTAGGCCAGGTGAGGACGTCACACTGTGGCTCTGATAATCCTGCTGGGCCTGGAGCTGCGGTGGACCTTTGTGTGTTTGGACAGGTGGTCGCTGCGGGCAAACTTCTTCTCGCACAGTGAGCACTCGTAAGGCTTGACACCCGAGTGAGAGCGGCGGTGACGAGACAGTTCGTCGGATCGGGAGAACCTGGCACAAAAGCACAAAAACACAACTTAAAGAAGGTGTTTTCAGACTCGCACACTAGCTAATGTAGCCATTAAAGGGGACATATCATGCACATTTGTAGGTCTAGATTTTTTTTTTCTTTGTGGGGCAGGGGTGCTGTCTTTGCATATTTTGAATTGCCTACAATTCAAAAACACGTCCATCTAATACCCTCTGTTCCTTCTCCTTCTTTTTATCTCCTAGAGGCCCCCTATCAGTGAGCCCACTTTTATTCTGATTAGCCAGCTTCAGGAAGAGTGTCAGGAGGCTACAAAACCATGTTACAGGTGTTTTTGCACATGCTCCTTAATTCACATCTAAAATCCTCCTTTAAATAAGCAATAACGAGTTGTTGGGAGCAGAGTGGGACTTGTGACATGACAATGAATAAATGACAGAAAAAGAATGAAAGAAAACACTTTTGACTGATGAGGATACAAGCACCGCCCTGTCCATGTCCCCTGTGTGAGCCAAGTCTAGTGTTCAAGGACCCCCCCCCCCCAAACAATGCCGCTCTGAGATACCTTCGATTGTTATTTTTGATCTGATTAGTAATAACCATATAAGCAGAATTATGCCCTCTTTACAACACTAGTCGCTGTGTGTCTCGTTCATAGTCATCAATGATCGAGACACACAACTCAGCGTATCTCTGATACGCTGAGTTGTGTGTCTCGTTGTGTGGATGTGTGGATGATGATGATCTTGGGGATGGAAAATGGGCACATTGATCACTAATAGATTCATGCTGATGCTTAGTTGGTTCCCCCATGAATTCATATAACCAGTATTATCAGATTAATAATACTTTACTATTCAAAAAACCCTAACCCCCCCCATGGTAGCTAAGGTTACAGGGATGAACTAAATCCAGATTCATGTTTTGCTGTGAAGTATGACAGCATTACATAGCTTTTGAGGTGGAGCTTGCCAATTGGACAAATATTTTTGTGTTTTTCAAAGTTTTTAAAAACCTGCAATCAAGTCCTGGTCATGTTAAACATTTATACAGAAAAAGTGGGAATCTGTGGCACAAAGAAGGATTTATCTTGTAATTTCTTCAGGCTGTCATTTTATCCTGCAAGAGACACTGAAACAGCTGTAACTTTCTGAAGTGTCTACTGACTAATTTGCCTAATCTTCACAGAGCCTGAAAGCACAGTGGAAACACAGATAAGGGGCTGAAACAACCCGAAGTTCCTTTGGAAGTTCCTGACATCAAACCCCAAAACTAAAAGCTGTGAGATCTTTTGGTGGAAACAGCTAATGACACAAACTGTATCACCATTCCCAGTTAAGTCTGAATGAATGAGTAGGCATTGAGTAACAGGAGACTGAAAGGCTAAAATCACTGTTCTCCAGATGAAAATGAGGCAATGCTCATATAAAACAGTTTCAGTACACTCAGTTACACATGTATGAATCAATTCAGGAATCTTTATCACTAGAAAGCACTCCAATGTGTTAATAACCCTGGAAAAATCTTCCAATAACTTTGGCATTTTCCTGTTTTATCATTTACTTTATAGAAAATTTACTATCTGGACACACAGAGAAGTCACACCCAATAGACATATATCAGCGCAAAGGAGCAACCTAATGAATGCAGCACTGTATTATATTTGTTTATGTATAAAGATTTTGTTCCCATTTTTGGGAGAATTCTTTTTTTGGTTTGTTTTACATTAAATAACTACTATCTCAGCTCGTCTGCCTCACACTTCCTTTCAGTCTCAGCAGTGAACATCTGTCAGTTCACCTCGCAGTTATTCTTTTAACCACTTGATCATCTGGACTTTGTAACCTTTCTTCAACTAAAGTCATTGCGAGAAGTGTATGAGCGGCATCCATACAGAGATCATGCACTTTGTAGGAGACGCTGCTTCGAAAGCTCTCCCTCAATGATAGCGGTCGCCGTGACATCATCCTGGCGTGACTGAAGCCCTGAGCCGAGTGTTTTGCCCACCTCGTGAAGTTGGGGCGGATCTGCACGGTTGTGCTTTGTCAATCAGATGGTAGGCCCCGCTCTAACACACACCTTACACATCCTCCGAGACACTAATGGGGACCATAATTTAAAAATCAATCAATCAAACATCATGTTGTTTTCAAGAATACGTGGATCTAGCAAGTGAGACCATAAACTCATCAGGGAAGTGCTGACTAAGACCACGGATTAAGTGAGGTCATTTTGCTGTAGACGTCTATACAATCAGGCTTCTTTTTGCAACCAGAGGAGTTGCCCCCTGCTGACCATTAGAGGGAACGCAGGTTTGAGCTACTTCACTAGTGGCTTCGCCTCTCTGACCTACATACATCTTTTATATAAAGTCTTTTTATCTAAAGTTAAACTAACTTATGCGCATGATTTTGTCAGGTGACAAAGTAGCTTTGACTATTCAGTGTTGGTTACCATCAAATCTCTGGAGCTCATAAAAAGTACTTCTGCACATATAGCTTAATGCGCCTTCAACCAGGAAGCTGTTTGAGCAAACATATATACATGTAGGCTAACTAGATTCCAGATAAACTAATATCACTGAGATGGAGACGGAAATGTTTTGTCACTATGATCATTTTCTAAGGATGTGGAGCTTCCCCTTGTGAATAAAAGAGCAGCCAAAAGTAGCTTCTTCTTTTTCCATTTCCTTATAACAAACCCACTGTGATTTGTTCATGCAGGGCCTGTTAATCTAACTGGTCGTACTGGATCAGGCCATCTGCTGAACCAATGTGAACACTTCCGTCATCCACTGGGGAAATCCCCTAAAATTTAATTTTAGTATTGGACTGTTAAACCTGCTACAGTCTGCATCATGTTACATACCTCCAGCCACATTCAGGCCAGCTACATGTGTAGGGTTTCTCTCCTGTATGACGGCGGAAGTGAGCTTTCAGATGGCTGCTTTTGGTGTACATCTTCCCACAGCCTGGGTGGGAGCACTTGTGGACCCTTTCAGTAGGTGGCACCCTCATCAGTCGGGGAGCCACTGCTTTTAACACACCACCTCCATGGCCCCCGACTCCAGTCATGCCCGTGATCTCTAGAGTCCTCATGGTGATAGGCAGAGGGGCGATCTTTACATACTTCTGGTCAGCTGACTTGTTGTCCCCACTATTTAGTGACAGCAGAGTGGTGTGGGTGGAGGGCACCTGGGGAGCCAGCAGTGTGACATTTTGTCCTGTGGCACCTTGAAGCCCCATGACCAGATGAGTGAGCCAAATGCCATTTTGGGCCCCAGGAGGAGGAGGACGGCCTGCTGGATTCTGTGCCTGGGTCAAAGGAAGGGGCTGGAGCTGGAGCACCAAAGGAGCACCCAGGAGCACGGGTGGAGTCAAGGTGGGTGGTGAGGGGTTGACTTGGGCACCAGAGGAAGGATCAACTGGAATGGGGCTGTTTCTCCTGTTTTGAGAAGTGTCTGAACTGGAAGTGCATTGGGAGGCATCAGTTTTTGGATCATCGATAGTCTCTGAGGAAGCAACTGGGGGTGCAGCAGCAGGTGGTGAGTCAGTGGAGCTGCATGGTAGAGGGGAGGCCTCCTCTTTTGGAGCCACCATCCCTTCTTTGACTAGTTCCATCTTTTCCCTCAGAAACTCCTCGATGTCTTCCAAGGTTGGGGAGAATGGAGAACAGGGGCGAAAAGGGAATTCGGGCAGTTTAGGCTCCTGACTGGCAGGTTCCTCTTCTCCCATTTCTCCCAAGAAAATATGCAGATGCTTCTCTCCATCTTCATCCTCTTCTTCTTCATCTTCCTCCTCCTCTCCTAGGCTACAGCTGTGCATAGCATCCACTTCCCCGGTCTCTGGGCTATCGGAGGAGGCCGTACTGCTCCCCTGGCTGCGGTCTCCATCCCCGAGGTCAAGGGAGAAGAGGCTGCTGCTGTCCCTGATCAGGTCATTCTCCAAACTCAGCGTTCTGCTGCTGAGAGACACCATTGATCCTGGCCAAGCGCTGTAGAAGGGACGTAGAGGAAACTCAATCCAGAGGAGGAGTCACAAAGACCTGCAAAGGCAACAATGAGATCAGATTTTAACCCAGCAGAATGTAAAAAGGCAGTAACATGGCAACAAAGAACACTTTTATCCTTAATTTTTTTATCCAAAATTTCCAGTTTGGAAGTCAACAAAGTGAAACTATTAACTAGGACTATGTTATAGGGTGAAACCTGACACTGAATCACACAACAGAAAATGAACTAGCAGCTATTCTGATAATCTGTTGGATTAAAGATACACCGATATATCAGCCGACCCATATTAGCGCAGATCACAGCTATATCTCTGTCAATGTATGTGTAATATCTATTTATAAAGAACATACTGTAGAAAATGATGTGTGGGGTAATTCAGAAATCGTCTCATCACATCATTTGTTCAGCAGAGCAGCTCCAACTCCTCCATCCTCTCAGTATGCAGTACCTGTAAGCAGAGGAGCTGAGCAGCTGGTGCCAATTTAATTTTCTCTTTTCAACATAATTCTAACATACTGCATGTCTATACACATAAAGATTATTGACATACATTTCAATTTTAGATTTGTTTTTTGATTTTTTTACTTGATACATAGGGCATCTGCCACAAAACTCCAATATCGGTCACTGTTACAGTAGTTTCTGAGCCAAAAATGCAAAAACACCTTCCAACTGCAATGATGTATAGATCAAATGAATGGAAGCTTGGGTAAAACAGGCCATTCAAAGATGTTTGGTGAAGAAAAAAGATTTCCCATTCTGATTACCATCAAACTAAATATAAGAAAATAAAACATAACTTAAATGACTAAAATGCAGCCTTAGAGCAGAATGGAGAAAATGTAGCCAAGCACACACAAACATTTAAAGAGCACGCAATCCTCTGAGTCATGCTGTTACAAAACTCTCCATGTATATCGAACAACACAGGGACGACTCAGGGATCCTGTCAGCGTATTACGAGCCCGGCGGACAGTTGGGCCTAAGATTGTCCCGCAGTGAGCCCATACACACCCATCCATTAACCATTTTTAGACATGTAAGAAGCTTGAGAAATCTGTGAGGTGTATTTTATGACTTCACACATTTTTTTCCATTCTGTCCACAGAATGGGTAAAAATACCTGCAGGTTAAGATGAGTTAAATTATATGCAATTGGGGTTAAATATGATTTGGTGCTCTCCTGTCGGTACAGGCTTACTTTCAGGGAAGTTTATTTCCTACTTCCATGAAGGGAAAGTAAGAATGTACCAGCAGGACAGCACCACATTTTTATTTATTTATTTATTTCCATGCGCTTGAGGGAACGGAGCAGTGTGAGAATTCCTTTCCAGTGCAATGCAAGTACTGCTCCCACGCTGATGCTATACTCAGTTAATGTTAGTCTGTGGTCCTTACTTGACTAAATACAACTATGTGAGGCTATATATACCATGTGAACTTAATATAAACAACTCAGGTACTCAGGAAGTGGATTCTGACACAGGGCCCCCTCTGCAGCACACCTGCACAATATCAGGCAATAACAACTCTAACTGACCTTACACATCAGTGAGGTGGCCACCTTTCAACTCTCAGCTTGAAAGGAGAATAAGGAGTTGCCACATTGCTACTCTCACGGCCATGCTGCATTAGACTCAGTGTAGAAGTGTATATATAACACATTAGGCTACATTCACGTGTGAGTCTCTTTAATAGCTTCTTACAGTCAAGTCCAGCATGTAAACTGTGTTTATAGACCAGTGCTGGTGCTGAAATGTAGTAAAAGCCTGATGTTAAGATGAAAGAAAAATCTGAGAATGCAGCTGAAATTAGGAGATGGCAACCCTAACTTGAGTTGTGTAACAGGTACTGGGACCCCCAAAACCCCAGTACTCACAGGATGTTCTAAACTCACCTCACATGGACACATTACACTGCAAAAATTGTTGGTTTTGCAAATGTTAAAAAGTTCAGATTTAATCAGAGGAGGGCCCCCAGGAGTGCATGTTCGGCCCCTTCACAGGCCCGCAGCCCCTATATTTAAAACCAAATTCTTAAACAAACTCTTGCCTAGTAGTAAAATAATCCCGAGTGTTTATGTAAAGGCTGTTTGTTGGTGCTGTCAGAGCGTCGGGAACATGTGGCAGCAGGGCCTCACTCCTCGCAGAGCACGGACGCTGCGCAGGGTAAACACGGCCCGCACAGACGCGCCCACAAACATATGGCGAGAAAAACTGAGCAAACGATCGCCGAGAGAGAGCGGAAAACCCGCAATGTGCCTGTTTGTGAAAGGAGGAGCGCTCCACACACAGCGTGGCAATCCAACTGTGTCCCCATAGGCATCCACGAGTCTCAAGTTCGCCTGGGTCATAAAAACTGCTCTATTTATACTCCTCCGTCTTTCCGGATGTGCCGAGCAGCAGAATCCCAGCGGCTGGTTCGACCTACCGTGCTTCAGAGGCAGGAGGGTCGGCGCAGGGGAGCGGCGCAGTCGACGGCTCTGTGTATCTCGGCTTTATTTCCCGTCTCCGTCGTGTTATTGTCGTCGCACACTCACATCCCGTCTTTGCCACGGGTCCATGTTGGCATTCCTTTTCCCAGCGTCACGTGATGGCATCGCAGCACAACTCGGAGGCACGGGTCCCTTTCCGCACCTGTGATTGGACGAGCTCCGCGGAGGCTCGACCAGAAAGGAGCGCGTTGATTGGCCACCGCTCAACGAAGTCTGACTGCCATGTGTTGTTAGAGAGGTAACTAGACTGTTTTAACAGAATCCACTGTAGCCAATAGATATGCACACGGTATTTGGGGGGCGGCAACGGATACTCTGATATCATGGGGTGGCTGGACCTGGACACCCAAAAATCGCCAGGTTGGTGGTTCGATTCCTTGGCAGACTCCAGTCTGCATCCTTGGGCAAGATACTAAACCCTGAGTTAGGTAGAAAGCATTTAAACATAGAAAAAAGAAGTGCTTGTATGAAAAGTGCTAAAGTAGAAAAGCGCCATAGAAGGTTTGGTGGATATTACCCAGCTGTCATAGGTGGAGAGGCAGGGTACATCCAAAGCAGGTCACCAGTTCATCACAGAGCCAACAAAAAGACTTACAGCTTCAAGGTCCATATCAAAGGGACCCCATATCAAAAAATAGGTCCAATTTAGATTCTCTTTATCAAATAACATAACATGCATATGGATGAAACCCATGCAGGAACAGGGAGAGCATGCATACTCCACACACAAAGGTCCCAGCCTATCAGAAGATTCAAACCTTTTTGCTGTGAGGCACCAGTGCTCTGAACCACCCCGAACCCTACTCCCAGATTCTGACTATCCAGACACACAGACATGTGTGACATGTTTTGAACATAAATAGAAATCTTACTAAAACAAACCTGAGCTCTTGAAGTCCAAGTATATATAAGTCGAAATGCATGAATTCATCATGAAAAAACAAACAACAGACTCAAAAGTAACCAGAAATCAGACAGAACTGTAAGAAATGACTCAGTGGACCAGGTTCTAACCGGTGCATAAAAAGGTCAAAAGTTAGAAATGAAGTCCCTGATGCTGTGGGTAAGACCTCTACCCTACACATAATGCGTCATTCACACTTTCACTCTAGTGTGTTTTTATGATCATTCTCCATGTTTTCATGTTTTCAAGTCTAAAACAAATTCTGCGCCTTCAGTTTTCCTCCATCGGGGTGTTTTTTTTAAAAACAGTAAGTCAAATTTGTCATGAAACTACAAGTACATGTATGAAACTGTTTAAACTTGGAGTTCAGTTATCAGGAATATCATGAAAAATTATTTTCCTACAAACAATCCAGCTCACCCACTTCAATATAGTGCAAAATGTTGTGCAAAGAAAATTATAGAGGAGAAAGTTGTAATTATCACTCTGACCACACTGTGGTGCTGTTATACAGCTGAACAAACAGACACAGTGATACAGAAGTGTGTCCCTTTGGGTTGTTGTCACAGTAACACAATGCAGCTGTTTACAGGATTCGTTTCATTTCACTGATTCAGAGAGCTTTGATGACAACAGTGTTGCTGATGAAGATGTGAGCGGTTAGTTTTGCGCCATTCATGAATCAAATGATTTAAAAGCAGCAGAAGCGCAAGAAAACGATATAGGCTCATTCCTAGAATACAAACTTTTTCAGTGGAGCTCTTCCCTGATTTCTTCTTTTAGTCTGGGACAAGGCTTAATCCAGGACTGGTAAACTTGACAGTAGTGATCAGAGCGCTCCAAGTTTGTCCAGTAAGCAAAGTCCCCAGAGAAGCCAGGAGTGATCTCATCGTCAGATGAACTCTGCTGCTATAAACACGTTTTCCAGAACAAATTTCCAATGTGAGAAGTCAGAAGATCTCAGAGTCAGGCAATCTGCTGGAAAATGCTGCGGTTAAGCTCATGTGGCCACATGACCTCTGGAATGAAATGCCAGAGGTCAGTAACGATGCAGGAATAGAGGAATGTGTTTTCACTTTGCAGCCCTGCTCAGGCCTCTTCCAGGCAGTAAAAACTGACTTGATTTTTTTGGCTTAAGAGTGTTACTTCTCTGTTTATGTTTTATTATGGGGGTGTTAATGTAGAGAATTTTTTTTTTTAAAAGGCTTTCCAACCCCTACCAATGGCCTCCAATCACTCAGGTGATCCATAACTTCATAATATTTGAGTTTGTGAAAACATCCACAGCAGAATGACAGGCCTTTGAGAGGCCTTTTTTTGTAGAGGGACCCCATATCAAAAAATAGATTTCAGGCTTATATAAGAGATAAGATAAGATAGTGTTTATTTGTCACATGTGCAATTATACACAGTACAATGCACAGTGAAATGTATTTTGTACCTGCAGCCATATATACATACACAGGTATAAATATGAAGAATAAAGAGTAATTCACACTATATACTATACACTATACACACTTTACATGGAATTATAGATTATTATAATATTTACATTGTACAATAATAGTCCAGTTTAGGGCTCAGAGTTGAGCAGACGGATGGCTTGTGGGTAAAAACTCTTCTTCAACCTTTCAGTC